>JAHREE010000216.1:3879535-4122568 GCA_033628505.1 Tringa tobata
AGGGAAAGTTGGAAAACATAGCAGGGTTGTACCACTGGATTCAAAGAGAAGTAACTTGAGAAACTAGCTCTAATGAGTACTCACTACTTCACAAACAGAGACTGAACTTTTGTTTCAGAGACTGACTGAGATTGTGCTGTTAGTGAAAGTCTGATGTTCTGTTAAGGCAACATTGGAGTTACTCTGGTACTTCTCATGGCTGATAGACAGTAAAGATGTTTTTTAATACAGAGGAAAAAAGAAGGATGCATTTCTGTATTACTTTCAAACACAATTCAGACTCTCCTAGGAAGGATACCAATCTAAATTAGTGCAGACAGCCAATGAAAAATGAGTCTCTACTCTATGAATAAGACAAAATCCTCCCCTGAGTAACCAACACCACATGTGCAGCAATGATTACATGAGCCACTTGAAGCAATATAAAATCCAGTTCCAGACTTCCTCCTGTTCATCCAATTCTATATAAAATTGCTTGCATAGAGAAGTCATATATATTCCAGTCAGGTATGAGTATTGTGTGCAAAAAATCTATTCATTAGGTGTCAGGTTGGGGTAAATGAATGACATAACCTTTGTAGAATTTCTCCTTCTGTTATTTGCAATTACTTTATGACAAAAGGAGCCTGAACACAAACTAAAAGTGATTCTTCCTTTGTCAGTCATTGAATCAAGATGCACTTGAGAATATCTGAATGGAGTCTGTATTGCTAGCCCTATAAAACAAGTGGTCTGCTGTTGTTAATTTTAGTGCACTAGAGCTGAGGATTAGTTAGCCCTTCAGAACTGAAAAGGAGGAAAGCCATATATGTGTTATTAAACACCAATTAAAAAAATTAACAAATATTATGATGTTTGCAGACTTTGCAGCTGATGATTAGGTGTCTAACCACTCTATACTCAAACAGCTAATGGTATTTTCAGTGACCATTAATGTGGGATTAGAGATATATATATATAAATTTAATTAAAAATCTGCAACTTATGCATATGAAGCTCTGAATTCAATTTTTGTCCTCAGCCATTGATAGTATGAAGCAATGCCTCTTATAATTGAGAAGGATAATTTCTCAATCTCCTGTCAATTTTCATCATTAAAAAAATAGAATTGTATTTGCAACTAAAATTCCTTCATTTATCTCACATATTAAATACCAAAAGCTACTCTTACAGATTTCCAGTGTAATGAATCACATAAGCTAATTTTAGCCCAGCCCATTTGTTAACTAACAAATTCACTAGTTCATGCAGTGACATACATTTACTTATTTGTATAGATATTCATAAAGTTGTCTCTCAAGGATATATGCTCTTGAAGTGGGATAGATTACTATTTGGGAAAAGTTGCCTCATGAGGCAGTGGGTAGTGGCAGAGTAATTAGTGTATTCTAGAGTATCTTTAGTATATTAAACTTGCATCTCTAATGTCTTTTCCCCAAAAGTTTGTCTTTGCTGTGTTTGATGAGACTTTAGCCTTAAATATCCTTTTGATTGACTTTCTATGGGTATTCAATACTGCGTCCTAGAGTTTCATAAATCCTGGTAAAGTCACAAGAGCTCGAGTCTGCAATTGGTGATGTAAAGTTCTTTGCGAACATACATCAGTGAAAGTTTTGTAATCTCTAAAGCTGAAAAACTTCATATACGAATGAAAACTGTAATCGTTCAAGTGCATTTGAAAGAGAGTGTTTCATAGAATGTATCACATAACCTATATACCATCACATAACTTATTTTTAGCTTTCCTCTTTAAAGTAAAGTCTTCTGTGAATTATATAATTTATTTATCGTCTCTAGTATAAGTTTGCATACATATGCCTAAATACAGGGAAGGGGGTGGGTGTTATTAAACTCTTATACCTTATAGTAGTAGCTGTTTCAGTATGAGAAATAGCTATGTTTAAATTGACTTCATTTCCTCAAACGAAAATGGATCACGTGCTCTCCTGTGGGAAAATGTGTTTTCCTAAAGAATTCAACAAGGGAAGGAGGGAACTTGAAAATTCACCTGCAGCCAGTGAGTTGCCAAAGCTGCAGAAATAGGCAGATCATATGACTTTATTGTCTGCTTTTAGCAGATGTAATCTATAAACAGTACTTTTTTTTTTTTCTTTTTACATGCATGCAAAAATCTTTCATTAAACTGAGATTTTTAATGAGTCCAGGTTAATTTGCTATTTCCCCTTATTTTTGTTGAAGGAAAAATTGCAAAGTTCCCTTTTACACAGCTTCTCAGAGAGCAGATGTGCAACAATGTGACAAAAAAATTATATTCGCAAGTATAACCAGGTAGTTAGTGGGATATAATCCTAACTGTCTTTAATTGCATTTATTTTATTCAGTCAAAAGATTTTTTTTTTCTTATACTGCTTTATATGTCAGGAACACAGAAACATCATGCTCTCCTCCAAATAACAATGAGACAAACCACCCTCACAGTAGCAGAACCAGCCACATCTGCATTCCAGACACATCACTGTCTGTGCTGGAACAAAACCAATGGGGATAAAGAAATGAGAGCTTTACCTTGCCTGACGGTCTGCCTTTTTTTTTTTTTTTTTTAACGTTCAAGTTGTCTATAAAACATTGATTACACAACATATCACTGTTTGGAACTGTATGTATTGTTACAGCATTTTCTTTAGTTGTAATGTGGAAACAGTTCTCAGATTATGGTCCTGCACTTTCAGAGGTGCTGATTTGGATGCCATAGCTCTGTCTGATACTTCCTGTGCAGACGTATGTCTGCCAATGTCACACAGGTAGCCTGCCCCTCTTGGTCAATCTGTTGTTCTCAGGATTTATCTATCAATAGCAACTATGCCATTTGCTAAATCTGATGCTCCTCATGTTTTGCTGGACTGTGTTTTGTACTTGTGCAACAAAACCAAATCCAAGCAAGTCCAACAAGTCCAAATGTGTTGCTTAATTGTGTGTACAAAGACTACACACACTACCTTTTCAATAAGCCCAGCTTCTCCTGAAAGGCTGGATTTGCCATACCTGAGCAATAAACACAGACGGCATTTCTGGAGGATTGATAACTCAGATGAAATGTGACTGTCATTAGTATTGTCTCCAGACTAGGTTTTCCAGGTAGAAAGCAAGCATCCAAGGAATCCTGCATTTGTTTGTCTTACCCATAGCTCAGCTGAAGTTTCTCATGCTTAAAAGTAGCTTGAGACTCAAACTCAGCATAATCTTTATGTCACAAATTCCCTTAGTTTCTCATTAAGGTAAGCCATTCATTTCAATCAAATTAGCCATATCTATGGAAGCTTGTCATGATTTTGCTATACTTCTCCTGAATGATAACATGAATTGTGTTTGATCATAACCAGGTTCTGTTCTTGCCACAGAATTTGTTGTAAAAAGGACGACATTTGGACAGAAAGTTTAACTATGAGCTAAATACCTTACCCCACACTTTCTATCCATTTTTTTTACATCTCTTCCATTATTTTAGATGATCTTATTGAGAAGTCAACTCTATTGTATTCCACCACAAAATAACTTTCCACATGTTCCAGTAACTCTGAGGCACTGTGCCTCTTTGATGCTACCCACTGTGGTGAGACAGAGTTAGGATGAATCTAATTTTAGGGCACAGATGAACACATGCTAGATCTTTTCCTGGATCTTAAGATCTTAAGGCGATCATCTTTTCATCTTCACATTTACACAATGGGTGTTTTAAAAAAAAAAAAAAGCTTTCTTTCTACCACATAACCTCATTGGTCTTTTTAGAATAATTGATGAAAACACTATATATAAACTTTGCACACATTAATACTTCACACTTTTTCCATGGAGGGTTCCATGGAATCTCTATCTGTGGATATTCCTGTTTAAATACATATTAGCATAGGTGATGTTAACTGCAGTAGGCTTCACAAGAGGTCTTATAATTTTACAGACCCCCAAAAAAGTGGTTTTGTTTTTACTTTTCTTGCTGATAAATTTCCAGGTGCTGACCTGGATTTTTCACCAATTGGATGGAGGCCAAACTACTGCATATTTAACTACTATAGAAATTTCTTCTCATTAGTATCCCCATGGCACAGTAAATAATCAAAATGATTTCATATAATAATGCAGTCATTTTCATTCCTGACTAAGGTCCCGAGGGTAAGATTTTGCTCTCAGTTTGGCAGTCTAATGTGTGGTCTTGTTTTTGCTATCACATTTATGACAACCAAAAGATTAGAAAGGGGAAGGAAAATTGAAGTACAAACAAAAACCATTTGACAGAACTTTTGTCCTAAGGTTGCTGAAGTGATGCATCTGTCCCCATCTCACATTTCCTTTGACTTCTGCTACACTTAGTCTCCAGCTGGAATGACAGTAATTCTCAATCATAAAAATAAAGGTCATAAAAATTATGCAAATCCTGGAAGAATTACTTGCCTTACACATAGGAGCAGGCAAACAGGTATATATGTATAGAATAGGGCCATTTTGAAATTTTTGAGGATTAACTGCCTGTTGAAGGGCTAACAGTTTTAGTCTTTCAGAGAGTAGTTTTTTTAATACATGACACAACTTCTGCTGTAGTAGGGAATCCCCAAAAAGTAAAATGTGAATCTGTTGCATCATATAAACTTTATTAAATAGTCACAACCTCTTTTAATGCTGCTTCTGTAACATATTTTTTTAAAGGATTAAGTGGAACTTCAGTAGTATATACACCTTTTTCTCTGTTTGGGGGAATTATTCCAAATGAAAGCTGGGAAAAATGCCACTTCCAGCAAGTATAAAAAAAACACCGCAAAGGTAGTACTTGTATGCTCTGCTGACCTGGATGACCATTGCTTAGAGATATTGTGTACAAAGATAAAAAAGAACAAAGGATAACTGAATAGATATTTTTATGTCTTTTTTTTCACAATGTTTTTATCACAAACCATTTTGATGTAATGACATGTTTTAGTGTGGTACATATAGTTTTTACAAAATTGTTGCACGCTATATGAGATCTGTGTGATCAGATGAACATGTGCCTAGCATGGGTGAATTATTTGTTTTTTCATTTTGTTTAATGTCATTAGATTTTTTTTCCTTGGGGTTAAAAACCAAATCAGAGCTACAGAAAAAACTATTTACTACCAATATGGTCTACAAATCAGAAGATTAGGGTTTTCAACATCTAAAATAACTTTTTAAAGCATTTGTTTTAGAGCATAATGTATGTTCTGTTTTCTGTGCATAGTGCATCAACCAATTCTCATTGATTTAGAGGATGCTCATTCTTGAAAAAGAGCGATGTATTTATGAACTCAGAATAAGAAACATTGGTTTTTTAGGTTTTAGTAGTATTAATAGGAATCTTTAAGAGAAGACTGGCTTAATTTTGAATAGCTATTCAGTGAGGACTCTCCCATGAACCATATCATTTTAGGTACAAACAGACTCTTGCTCATTTGAAGTTATGATGCAGGTGGGAGGCTGCAGACTACAAAAAATGCAGTTGTGCTTCTGGAGGAACCATGGCTGGCAGATAAGAAAGACAGCAAAGGAGCAGAGCATTTGTAACGCTGGGCTCTCCTTCATTTCATATCTATAATGCTGTTGGATGTTGCAGCTGATTCTAGAATTGCTTGCAGGTTCTGCAAACACTGCCATGGTTTCCTGCTAAAATACCATGACTCCTGGTGCAACACAACGCTGAAAAGTTACTTTTGTGAATCCAGCTTCTGATGTTCATACTGCATAAAGGAACCTTACAACTCAAATTCTGCACCAAAAAAAGTTCTTCCACTGTGGGCAGTGGTGGAAACTCATTCGTAGCTGAACTGGAACTTTGGGCCACGCTGTGTGGTTCAAGTCCCTGCAGGGTACATCTGTCAGCATCTTGAAAGAGATTAATGAAATGGTGACCCATTTAGCACAAGCCTCAGTGGATTGCTAATATGCTTCAAGAACTTCACAAAATCTTTTTAAAGAAACCACAAATGCATTGTTAAGAGACTTTTCAAGGACTCTGGGGTGCTCCATGGTCAGTAACAGGCCTTGTCGGGACAGCTGAAACATGCACTTTCTTTATTCAGCTTCATTAACAGTCATATTGTGTGTATTGTCTCTGTTGGAGTACTGTTTACCTTGAACTCCCCCAGGTTTCAAAGTAAACTTGCATGGAGAAATTAGAATATTTTTTTTTGTACTGCTTTGCTGCTTTGTTTTATAGACTGGGTTTCTTAGTGGGAATGTTTATGAGAAACGCCAAGTGTCATCATCCATGATTTCTTCCTGTTTGGCTTTTTCTCTCATTAAAGATTTTCCAAAATCTGCCAGGATATAAGCAGTTTAACCCTCTGTCTCCATTCCTCATTTAATCTCATTTGCTTGGATTGCCAGGCTGCCATAGCAAAGTGGGTCATAGTGCAGGTATTGGGCTTTTGCATATTTAAAGTGCAAATCTTCAATGAGATGCTTCTCATCAGGGAAAACAGTTTTGCACCCATAATTCTTATGGAGTGGGAGAATAATTCAGCAATAGGAATCTCAAGGGACCCAAGTTTCAGCAGTAGAGGCAATACTACAGCTGCACCTTCAGAGTCTTGGGTCCATTTTCAGACCTGCAGATACCTCTGCCTTCTGCAGTGCCTCCACAGGGAGTCACGCTGGGCTTCCACCAGTTGAGGGCTTCTCTAGCTCATGTTATCCATCGCTGCACTTTACTAACTCAAATGTCCTGAGCTGTTCTCTGTGGTAGATTCTTCAGTCCATGAGGTTTTTATTTTACTGACTTTTAGTCCTTTAGTCCCCCAAGTTGCCATGTTCCTGTTTGCCCCAAAGAAAAATTAATTACATACAGAACATAATAAAGCGACTGTTGGAGGATTGTATTGCATGTCTTCTAATTAGAAGGCTGAGCTAAACTGCAGCCTCCTGAATATGTAGGGTGAAAGTGCTGAAGGTTATTAATCCGCAAATACACCTTTTTGCACATTAAAACGTTGCACTGTGTGATGAATACATTGTCTCAGAACCCCATTTTGGCAGAAGGCAAAGCTGCATGCCTGACCCACGCCAATCATTTCTTAAGGAATGCAAAGTGCTACGTAGAACATGATGGTTATTATACAATAGCAAAATACTTGGAAATTTCAGGCCGAGTTCTCTGTGGACTTGACATACTCCCTCTGCGTGTCAAGTGCTTGTATTTCACTTGAAAATTCAGGGCAAGGAAACTGCTTCTGTTCTGCTTCTTGGCAATCTGAAAGCAGCATTTAGGCAATTCTAATCTATCTGCTGGTTTAAACTGTGGGGTTTAGTATTTCTGTGACATCCGAGTTATGAACATTGTGTTGGGGCCTCCGCAATCCTAGACCATGACAGGTTGGAGCACTCTAGTGGCTCCAGCCACTAAAATTTGGGCCAGAATTCTACAGTACCAGAAAATTTTCAATGTCATTATGAGGAAAATTAATATCAGCAATGGAGTCACAATTTTCCAGTCTAACACCTGGCTCCTTCATTGGAACAGTGACTTCAGTCCAGGAGTCCCTGACTTCTTGCTTAAGTTTAGCCCCTTAGTTAGCTCCAACAGAAGGAGCAAGGAAACCTGTTTTAAGGTTTAGGGCTCCAATGGGAAAGCACATCTCCTGGCACATCATCACTTCAGTCTCTCTTATCTCCAACCTGCCATCTCATTCTCTTGGATGCATCCTTTAGATTATTCTTTCTTCAATAACAAAAATAACTATTACTTCTTAACAGAACACAAACCGCAAAATTATGTTTCCAATACTATTTCTACTAGGTTTTAAGCTTGCTTGGACAGGCTACTCCTTACTTTTTCTGTGGTCACGTATTACAACTAACGTAAGAAAAATGCTACAGAAGTAAAATTATACAGCAAGGCAGAGGACCGTCTCCTTCACTCCATACCGCTGTTGTGCCTTCAGTAGAGAAAACTGTGAAAAAGTCAACATCAAGTGTGCATGAAACTTCTGCAGAAAGACACTGTATAATACATGAGAATATCTAGGTATGTACTTAGGTGTTTATATATGCTTCTTATCTCATTCTAGTGCAGCTATTTTCCATGTTATCTAGATATATTTCAAAGCAGATTTTCAGACTGTGTTATTGACCTTACGGATTTTACTTTCCAATAATACTGGATTATACTGTAAATCTTTGTGTAGTGAGAACTTCTTTAAAAAAAAATAAATAATTCTCAATCTGATAGAGTGCTAAATCTTTTCCTTTTTTGGAGTTTTTTTTCAGATTTCAGTCACCATCCACTGTAGTAAATTACCTCTGAAGTTCTCATAAAGCTGAAAGAGAGGTGCCTTTGAAAAATAACGGGGGTCCTGAATTTCGCATCTGAATAGCAATTGTTTTTAAAATAAAAATATCCAAAGAGATTTGTTTTATATGTTAGTGAGCTAGTGAGGTAAATGAGTAATGGTTGTAAACTGGAGAAAAGCAGGTCTGAATTAATAAGAGTTGATATGCAGCTGACAAATAATGGGATCTATTCTGAGGAAGTTGACTTCCTTCTGTTTCCCTTTTGCAGATATCTCTTGTAAATAATGTCAGTCCTAGAAACATGTAGCTTCTTGCAAGTCATCTAAATGTAGCTTTGAATGAAAAAGCTTCCTACCTTTTTGCATTTCTTAAAATGTTTTTTTCTCATGAAGTTTGGTCATTGGCCAAAAGTTTTAGCTAGGCTAGATATGTAGATATAGATGTAAAACTCATAAAATGCGGATTTACTAAATAAATGCCATTGGGCTCCTCTAATAAAATTATGCAGTGTGCCTGGACAGCCAAATTAATTAAAGAACAAAGCATCTATTTACAAACAAATATTTTGGTATCCAGCAGTGAAAGCACAAGATTAAGGTGGCCAGTTCTCTTAATTATCTTCCAAGGAATCAATCTGCTACTTATCAGTAGTTTAATTTCCCGAGCTATTGGTACGTTTACCAGACTGTAGTAAGAACTTTGGGAGTTTTTTATTTTCCCGGTGATGGGTTCAGTGTCCCATTTGAGAAAATACCAAGTCCTGTCCATCCTCTGTTGTCACGGCTGTGCATACTTCACTCTGCATTAACCTGGATTTTTATTCTATCTTGATTCTTCTTTAGAGTATTTTCAAGGCCCATGGAGACAGCTGTATTTTACAAGCCATTTCCAGACCGATCTCAAAATAGGAAGTTGTAAGCTATCATTCTTTTGCTCTCTAGAAAACAGCTCCTTGCCAAGTGTTGCCATCAAAATGAATTAGCCCAATAGATGCTAGTAATTGTGACTGCGTATTTAAAATCCACAATCTCTTCAAATGCTGTGGTACAAACGATTTTGGTATTTTTTCTGAGATCAGCCTCCGAAAAATGCACAGCTCTGGAATGATTTTGGACAGGCAAAACAAAAATTACCTCTCTGCCATCTTGGCATTGTTAGAATCTTTTCCATAGTAACCCAAATCTAGTGACATCATTCTTCATGCAGTTATTCTTAATTTAAGATTTACATACATGTGTGAATATTATTGTCATTATGCTATAAGGTTGTTCCAAAGACACACCTAGAAACATGGGATGTTAAGGATCTAGAGGAGATTGTGTGATGCTCCAGAAGTTATAACAGCTTTTGTCATAGATGGGAGTGCCTCGAGCTGCTTTCTGATTTAAAGCAGTGTTCAGAGTTATAGCAGCTTCCTGCAGGCTGCCTGTGGGCTACTCTATTGTCTGGAATATCCCCAGATTTTCATAATATTTTAACAAAGAAGACAAAGACATCTGGGGAAGACTGGTGAGAGGCCGTTTACCATGTAGCTGTGCTGCCTTTGCTGCAGGCCAGTTCCTTGCCCAGAGCCATGGTAGCAGCAGGTCTGTCCTGTTCTGCTTGCATGCTGCTGGCACATCACGAGTCCTGTACCACTACTGGCATTATACAGATGAACATAAAGAAGCACAAACACTTTAAAGGCACATAGTTAATGAGTTATTTATTTAAGTAAAGGATACAGAACAAAACTTGTTGAAAATAAAGAGCTGTCTTGGACATCTCAAAACCCACAAAGGGGAGATCTTAGGTAAAGAACAAATAGCATTTTGGGACACATTAAGATTTGAATATTCACAGTGGTAGGTTTATTAGCAGTTTGAAAAATACCAGATAGGTTTTTCTTTTCTTTACTCATAGGCAGACAGTACTTTTGGTTTTTGAAAGATGCATAGAACTCTTCATTTTTAAAAACAAATGGGAATTGAGACTGTATTGGGGTTGAAGTAAGGTTGATGCTTGTTTATGTGAAAGAATGATCTCAAATATGGCTAAAGGCAGAAGTTAAAGGTTTCTCTCATTACAGTTCAAACCCAGCAACAACGATCCAGGGGTGTTTATGCTAACAAGGAACTAGCAAGGTTTAGGAGTTCTGTAACACAATAGTTCTCACCCTAACTACAAACTTCGACTAGTTAGGAAGAGCCAGAGAGGTGTGCTATGCTCTACAGAGTGGTGTTTTACTGAGATTTTGAAGGAAGGTTTCCTGGCTGCTTCTGCAGTCATGATATTTTGCTAAAAGTGTAATCCTATATACTGGCACATCTCTAACTTCCTTCCTGCATGTTCATACACACAAAAGATACTAAATTTAAGACATTATTCTCCCTGATTTTATCTTCACTATTTATCTTGACTTCAGATACGTGCATACCCTTCCATGTCTGTTCCCCATTGGAATGAACCCGGGTATAGTCGTATTTTGTGTTTTCCTAGTATAAAAGCCACAATTTGTCTCAAAACAGATGATCACGTTCTCAGGAGGGAAAATGCTGCTGAATGGCAGGTGTCTTCTCTTTGGATTTGTCTTGGAAGTGTTACCATGTTGCTAACTAGCAGAAATGTACTTTCTTGCGATGCTTTTTCTACAGCTCAGCTACAGTCCCAGCGTATTTCTCATCTGCTTTGTCTGACCATATTCACTTGCTCAGCCTAGAATTTTGATGTAAATCACTTCTACATAGAGTCATATTTAGATTAGATCAGCTAATTTCTGATCATAGTGGTTTCTTTCAGTGTCATAAACAGGGTGTTTCTGGCAAGTCCTGTCTTTTTTCCCCCTTTTTGTCCTCCCTTGATTGATGTGCAATCTTAATTAACCTGTAGGGTCAGTGGGAGTTATTTTTATGAATTATTTTGCATTTATACAGCATCTTATATTCACTGATAACTTAGAGTTAAATACACCTAAGAATCCCAATGGGTAAACTAAAGCACAGCATTCAGTGAGTACATTATCAAAAGCAGTAGCTGACTGAAAGACACTGGAGTTTGTCACTTTTTGATGACATATAGTATTTATGAAACTTTGGAGGGGGACAGATCCCAGCTTGAGAGTTGGTGACTAACCAGGCATTCTGGCTGAAATCTAAATCTTGCATAATGGCAGCCGCCTTAAAGTTGCATTTTAAAATTCAACCCCTTGGTAATAGCTAAAAGCTATACAGAAAATCAGTGGTGAGTTAGGAAAAAGCTAAAATCATGAGTCTGCTACTTTGAAATTGTTTGTAATGGTTTTGCAGCTGTTCAGGATATTTTGATTAAAATGAAACTTGACATTTACATCACAGAAATATTTGTTTTGTATACAGCCGGAAAAAGAAAAGCTGAAACCTTCCAATCTTTTCTGGACCAGCAATTTGGAATTATTTATGAGAAAAATGTAATCTTTCATTTTCATATTTTCAATTAAAGCAGATTGAAAACAAAGCTATCCCGATCAATTCAGCAATAAGAAATATTCTGACTTGGGCTAAAATAGCCCTGAAATGAAACCTTTCGTTTATTCTGTTCCTTTTGATGTGTCATTGGTAATTTTTTTCTCCATTAGAAAATACAAACAAGGAAAAAAATATTTTAAAAAATCAATGTTTTTAGTGTTTGGAGTTTCTTTCTCAGAAATTGAATTCTTATTTAAAATATTATCACTGAAAATATTTACCACCTGTATCTTAGTCCATCTACAGTTAATGATTCTATATAGCCTTTTGGAGTGTAAAGAAGAGTGGTTTGCACCTCATCTGCTGCTGGGTGACATCAGTGTGGAAAAGAATCCACTCAGAAGACTTATACATTACTACAATATAATTTTGCCTCATCAATAGTCTTTTTCCTCCTTTGATTACATTGGTCTTTTTAATTAAAAAAAAAAAACTAAAAAGTGATATTTGAACAATATTTTATTTGCTTGACGCAGGAAATTCTGAACCTGTACTCAAATGTCAGGGAGTTCATATTAATGTTTGAGTTTCATATTCTGTTGTGTATATTAAGTCCCATTATGGCTCCCTTTGGACAGAAGCGTGCTTTATATATATTCTTCACATACTGTTTTTACAAAGAAGCTATTTTCCATTGTTCCCACAGATAAAAAAACTCCTGGCATAGTTTCATCTCCTCTAAAATGAACTGCTAATGCTAGATTTAAATTCTTTCCTGCTGTGAGTTGCCAGGCAACTGCCACACAAATTCACCTGTAGGCAGCTGGTTTTGTCCATTGTCCCCTTCTCAGGCATGGAAGTAAAAACTCCATCCAGACATCTTGGCTTTCCTGAGCCAGGTGGATTGAGCTGACAGAATCTACGCAGAATGGGGCTAGAGAGTGTACCAATCCCTCCATACTTGTGCTTCCATCCCCTGCATCTGAAACACTAAGCAGTTTATCCTCAACGTTTGAAGTGTGAATATAGTTGGATAAAAATGCCATTTAGCTTGATATTTCTTGCCTTTTTGTCAAATACATGCTTTTTTTCTTGTAGCAGGAATGGGAAAGTAACCTTCTGAGAATATTTACGGGTATTGATTTAGTCTAGCTCAGGTTGATGATGTTCTGAGTTTCCTTGTGTTTTTTAAGCTCACCAAGGGAGCACAGAGCCATTGGCATTATTAGCAAATATTTGTGAGAGGCTGGGCTGTTTTCCTCCCGTGTCTCCAGATAAGTATTCTATCCTTCTGGTTTTGAAGGCAGCTATTTTTTGTAGCCGTTTTGATTTTGCTTACAGCAAATATGTGAACAAGGTTAAAAGTGCATCCACTTTTTATGGTTCCTAATCAGCCAGGAGTGCAGGGAGGTTACACGGGAATGGGATTGGTTACTTCACAAAACTGATGCAGGATTCATTTTTTCTGAAACTGGTGCTTGGTACATTTGTTGTATTATGCGGTCAGACTTTCTTTTATTCTGGCATTAACTGCTGAGACTCTGTGGGATGGACCTGACTGTGGAGCTGCTCTTGAGGACAGGTACCCATGTGTGTGGGTAAGATCTTTTTGAGGTCTCTGTCAGAGTAGGCTGGTGACTTGGTTTAAGTTTCCCTAATCTAGTGCTATTCCAAAACTGGGCTTAAATGGTTACATCTTGGGGAGGGACTCTATCAGGGAGTGTAGTGATAGGACAAGGGTTTACAGTTTTAAACTGGAAGAAGGGAGATTTAGATTAGATATTAGGAAGAAATTCTTTACTGTGAGGGTGGTGAGGCACTGGAACAGGTTGCCCAGAGAAGCTGTAGATGCCCCATCCCTGGAGGGGTTCAAGACCAGGCTGGATGGCGCTTTGAGCAACCTGGTCTAGTGGGAGGTGTCCCTGCCCAGGGCAGGGTGGGTGGAACTCAATGATCTTTAAGGTCCCTCCCAACTCTAACCACTCTATGATTCTATGATCTTTAGAAAAAACATGTTTGAGCTAGTGGCACATGTTCTGGGTCATACCCTCAACCCACATGTTGCTTAAATCACCGTCTCTGCTAATAACATTGGGGCCATTTACTCAGTTCAGCTGTTTTTCTGTTGCATGGCCTGGCTCTTCCTCAATGTATACTAATTACATATAGGAGAAAGCTGATTTCACACAGTGCTGTTTCCTGTACCTGCTGGTAGTTTCACCATTCTAGTGTCCTATACAGCACTGGCATTTGAAAATATTATATATTTGGCTCCGAGGTAAAGCAAAAAAAAATGGAAGACTGGCTCATGGTTGGGCTCCTTAGAAGCAGGAAGAGGAAATGTTACTGTTCAAAAATGTGACGTCATCCTGGTAAAGTATGAGGTTGTTAGTAGCTGTAACTTCCATTGCCTCTTCCCTCAACTATGTGGAAACATTCGGAACTCAAGAATATTATCAAAATGTTGAAATCCATAGCCAGTGCAATAGATTTTACCTTCACGTTGACATTCCAAATAATACGACACTAATAACTGATCTGACAAATGCCGTGTAGTGGGCAGAAGCCCCATCCTAAAGGCTTTAGCAAAATTGTATTTTCCTTAATGATGCAAGGCTGTGTGTGATATTGGGCAAGTCAGTAGCTACCGTTGCTTATGATGACAATCACCGTATTTCACAAGCCCAGGGACTCTGAGGATGCCTTCCAGCTGCCAGCCCAGTGCATCCAAATCAGACCGTGCCTGGCTGGTCCTCATCTTGCCACACTTTTGTCCAGTGTGGTTATTGTACAGGTGCTGCAGGTGGTGGTGCCTCTCCCACCACTGCCTTGGCACAGGAGCTGACAGCAAGCCTGTCGCTAATTACTGAGCGGCTGTCTAAAAGTCAGNTGGAGCTGCTCTTGAGGACAGGTACCCATGTGTGTGGGTAAGATCTTTTTGAGGTCTCTGTCAGAGTAGGCTGGTGACTTGGTTTAAGCTTCCCTAATCTAGTGCTATTCCAAAACTGGGCTTAAATGGTTACATCTTGGGGAGGGACTCTATCAGGGAGTGTAGTGATAGGACAAGGGTTTACAGTTTTAAACTGGAAGAAGGGAGATTTAGATTAGATATTAGGAAGAAATTCTTTACTGTGAGGGTGGTGAGGCACTGGAACAGGTTGCCCAGAGAAGCTGTAGATGCCCCATCCCTGGAGGGGTTCAAGACCAGGCTGGATGGCGCTTTGAGCAACCTGGTCTAGTGGGAGGTGTCCCTGCCCAGGGCAGGGTGGGTGGAACTCAATGATCTTTAAGGTCCCTCCCAACTCTAACCACTCTATGATTCTATGATCTTTAGAAAAAACATGTTTGAGCTAGTGGCACATGTTCTGGGTCATACCCTCAACCCACATGTTGCTTAAATTACCGTCTCTGCTAATAACATTGGGTGCATTTACTCAGTTCAGCTGTTTTTCTGTTGCATGGCCTGGCTCTTCCTCAATGTATACTAATTACATATAGGAGAAAGCTGATTTCACACAGTGCTGTTTCCTGTACCTGCTGGTAGTTTCACCATTCTAGTGTCCTATACAGCACTGGCATTTGAAAATATTATATATTTGGCTCCGAGGTAAAGCAAAAAAAAATGGAAGACTGGCTCATGGTTGGGCTCCTTAGAAGCAGGAAGAGGAAATGTTACTGTTCAAAAATGTGACGTCATCCTGGTAAAGTATGAGGTTGTTAGTAGCTGTAACTTCCATTGCCTCTTCCCTCAACTATGTGGAAACATTCGGAACTCAAGAATATTATCAAAATGTTGAAATCCATAGCCAGTGCAATAGATTTTACCTTCACGTTGACATTCCAAATAATACGACACTAATAACTGATCTGACAAATGCCGTGTAGTGGGCAGAAGCCCCATCCTAAACGCTTTAGCAAAATGATATTTTCCTTAATGATGCAAGGCTGTGTGTGATATTGGGCAAGTCAGTAGCTACCATTGCTTATGATGACAATCACCGTATTTCACAAGCCCAGGGACTCTGAGGATGCCTTCCAGCTGCCAGCCCAGTGCATTCAAATCAGACCGTGCCTGGCTGGTCATCATCTTGCCACACTTTTGTCCAGTGTGGTTATTGTACAGG
This sequence comes from Tringa tobata, assembly GCA_033628505.1. Classification (NCBI taxonomy): domain Eukaryota; kingdom Metazoa; phylum Chordata; class Aves; order Charadriiformes; family Scolopacidae; genus Tringa; species Tringa tobata. The sequence goes on from JAHREE010000216.1 coordinate 3,895,338, forward strand.
TGCTGCAGGTGATGGTGCCTCTCCCACCACTGCCTTGGCACAGGAGCTGACAGCAAGCCTGTCGCTAATTACTGAGCGGCTGTCTAAAAGTCAGAAGCCTCTAATGGCTAAAAAAATAATTACAAAGTTGGAAAGGAACACATTTGTTTCCATCTACTGAAGGATCTTCAAATACTGTCAGAGAATGTACAGAAACAATGACAGAATGCCAAAGATGGGATTTTTTGAAGTAGGTGTTTACTTAGTTAAGGCTTTGGAGGAAATAGTGCCGTTTTGTTTTTAGGAACATTTTGCTCTAAAGAGAAAAAATAGATTCAGTTTGTATCATAAGTTGGCTGAGCAATGAGATGTATCTTTCCAATGAATACTCAGCCTGAGGGATTAGTTACTGAAATAATTTTTTACCTTATACCAAGCACCAATAAATAATATTTTTCATATTCCCACTAGTATATCATTTATATAATAATTTCCAAATCTGCAGACCTGGAAAGCCATTCAAGTCAGACTGCTGGCTTTACATCTACATGTTATTTTTATAATTTCCTCTTATTCTTAATCGTAGTATACATGTTGATCACTTCAGTTTCACAGTAGTACTCTTCGCCAATGGCTATTGTGCTGCAATTTCACAGTCAGTTTATTATGAAGAGGGAGACATTAAAATGGATGTATTATATTATCCAAAGACTTCTTTTGGCAAACATCTACTGTAAAGCTCCAAACTTTCTGCAGGGGTCTGTCTACCAACCTATTTTCAGGATCTAGCCTTTCACTGAATTGACTCTACTCTGCAAATCAAAATTTCATTCTGCGTAGCATAATCACAGGTAATTTTGTGAATTCATCTAAAGAATCATAATAGTATAGATTTAGTCAGGCATGCTATGGTATTGTTTGGTGTTTAGATTTTTAACATGACATTTTTCTTTTATTTACTTTTTAAAAGCTACATTAACATTTGTCATTTTTCTCCTGGATAAGCCAAACTATTTTCTTTCCAAAACAAATTAAAAATTCAAAAATTTTTCTAATGAAATATTTTTGAGCACATTTGGGAGCATTTATCAAACCAGTTTCAGTTCTTTCATGTCCTCATATTTAAGATACTTTTATGATACTTTGATTGTTTTTATTAAATTTTGTCTTAAAAACCCATAACAATTTAGAGGAATTTTTAAAATATCTGTCAGTGCTTTCAGTTTAGTATATGTTTTGATCTGCTTCAATATGTATAAAGAACCAAGATATAATTGAGAAAAAATGTTTCTCTGCAAAATCAGGAAATTAGACAGTTACATACCCTCTGTGACACACACTGTAGGTGTGGAAAATAAAGGACAGAACACAGAAAAATTTCTAGTAATGAATATCTTGATCCTTTTCTGCTCTAAATTACCCTTATTAAGCTTTAAAACTTCCACCTACAGAAAAGGAAGTCCATCAAGGGGCCAAATGGCATTGCACCTTTAGACGTAAAAATGCCAATGAGCTGTTTCCTATGTACTCTGTTTAGAAAAAACAAGGAAGTTGTAGCAGTTAGAATCTTTTCTTGTGAAGCATATTTTTTTTAACATAGACTACCTATGACAGCAAACATTTTAAAGAGCTTGGAGTTAAATATATGAAAAATATAGCAGGAACTCCATGAAGAAGCCAAAGCAGGGACTTGTAATTAAACCAGAAAAGGTCACTGACAACAATGATGCTTCTCATTCCAAATTAGGTTTTGTTTCTGTTTCTGCTGAATGAATAATTAACACTCTGAACTTGTACATCTACATAGCATTAAAGCTATGACACAGACTTACAAAAGGATTGCAAATCCATACTAATAAAATGGTTATTACACCCTTCACCTCTGTGTAGTGTAAAAAAGAACTGAATCTTAGTGGGATTAATGGATTAATCTCAGTTAATCTGGGGCTTCTAGGGTTTTTTGGTACATAATCTTAGAATCAGTTCCTGTTTCTGTTCCCCCAACATCTCGACCTTTCTTGGTGTCGCAGTAGACCTAGTTGGGAGCTACCTTATAGCATGAGAAGGGTAGAGCGGATTATACAATAAAATAAGCACCTTAAATTTAGGCCTGATCCTCAACTCTTTTTTCAGCTTCATTCTTCTCTTTGCTAATTGCATAAATTGTTCTAGTTTGTTTAAACATGGGGTTTTTTTGAGCTTTTATGTCACTTACAATCCTCAGCTACTTGTGGTACTGTTCCAGCAAGTATTCCTTTAGAGCTACCCACCATCAAAATATTGATCTTTAAATAGAAAAAGAATGAAGAATAGTTTCCCCCCCTTCAAGGATACAAAAAAATAATAATTTCAGCAAAGGCTATCTTGAGAAACATCTCTGTCCGAGAATCATTAAGGAGCAGAAATGTTTTGGCAGAGAAAAATTCAATTTTCTGGAAGACTGTGGCATGCAAAGAAACTGCTTTACATCCTCCTTTCATTTCTAGAGAAGTTTCAGGCATGAGGAGTTTGTGTTAATTTTGAGCTACGAATTGCAGTAAGTGAAACAAGTCTAATAATTGAGCAATTACTGAAGCTAAAGGTACTTACCGGTATCAGTAAGGCACCCTGATGGCAGCTGAAGTTCTGTGCACAAGAGTGCTGCAGAAAGGGACACTGCAGAGCATTACTGTAAATGTTCCATTCTTGTACAAAAAGAACCTAGGGGAGCAACAGCCTTTCTTCATTTTATACACCCTATTGGAAGTGAACACTGAATTTAATTGCAACACTAGATTTTAATCACTGAAGGGAAGGTGGAGACCTCCAGGCATAGCCTTAGCACGGAAGACAAACTGTCTTAGAAAAATGACCTGCTCAGGGACTGAATATAACTTGCTTTTATATGGGAATGGATCTCTGTTGTTCATGAAAAAAACCAAACCAACGCCTGCATGGACAAATCTTCTAAATAAGATATTTATTGTCCTAGCAACATGCTGAGACACTCATGTAGGAAAATGAAGTGTTCGATATTTGCAAGCTGAAATAAAGATATATGACTGTTTGTGTGCACATACAAAATAAAATCTCTGGGATAGAAAAACTTGCTTTGTTAGTGGTTGATCTGCCTGGTTTGTCAGTGCAGTTAAAATAATTTATCTGTAATTTATTATAGATTTGTTATATACTTGCTTGCAGAATTATTTACTCATATTTCCATGTAAAAGTGAGGATTATTTAGCTTTTACAAGAATGAGAAACATCAGTTTCCAATGGAAATTCATAGCCATCGATTCTCAGGTAACACACAGTAGCGTTCACATTCCTGGTACACAGGAATAATTACTTAACAAATACTCATTTATTTTGTAACACTGATGCAAATGCAGTCAGTACCAGATGGTGCCTGTTGCTTCTATGTTGGAGTGTCCTCTTGGGCATTTACAGCAAGGACTGAACATAAAAGCATTCAGGTAAGAAAGTACCTCCAGAGGTCTCTAGTCCATGCTCATGCTCATGCTCAAAAGGAAGGACTAACTTCAAAGTAGGAACAAGTTTCTCTGGGCTTTTTCCAGCTTAATTTTTGAAATCTCCAAGGAAATTCTTAAAAATGAAGGGTCTTCTAAAGCTGAAATTGGAATCCACGTCATGTGACCTAGGGAGGTGACGCTTTTACAGTGGAGCCTGTGGCACTTGACACTTAGTGCGAGGCAAGATGGATTCACATGTGTATCTGTGTGAAAATGTGGGCTTTTAGGAGGAAGGGTGAAGAAGGACTAGAGGTGCATTTAGGTGATTAAATATCCAGGCAAGTATGTGTCCTTGTGGGAGTTTGCTTTAGCAGGCTCCAAGATGTGAGTTCCTTGTAAGCCACAGCTACCCACTTGCCCTTGCTCTCCCTTCTCCTTATGAAAAATGTAAAGGTAAAGCTTCTTTAGTCACCCTAGAAAAAAGCTTTTGTTTTAGGTCACAGTACAAAAGTAATGTTAAATGAGTTTACCATTGTTGAAATGTTGGAATATCTTAGAAAAAGATAAGCATGTTATACTTCCATTATTATAACTGTGAAATGCAAAAAGGGGTACCAAGGGAAAAAAAGGTGGAAGTGTGTTTAATCCATTCGTTATCTTTTCACCAGGACATTCTGCAGTGCAACAGGTGTAATAGATACGCTTTTTTTTCCCAGATATCCACCCAGTCCTGATAACATTGATCACAAACTTTCCAAGAGCCAAGAAGCACAAAATAATATATGTTGGCATTAGCAGACATTGGTCTGTGTTCAGGAGGAAGAAAAAACTTTTGCTTCTGGTGTTTTCACCTCTGTTTGAAAACGCTCTGGGCAGAAGGAAGGGGTGCAGACACAAGAGCAATGGATAAGCTCTGCAGAAGGCAAAATGGGGAAGGGAGGGCTGAAGACAAACTTGTTTAAATACGCAGTTCATCTTTCCGAAGTCTATACCTTTGGTGAGTTCATTTTGTCATTTACAAAGGTGTAGCAGTGAGGCACGAAGGTTAGAGACTTTCTCTTCCAAAGAGGTATTTATGAGCTTTTAAGTAAAAAGAGAGGAAAATATTTTTATTAGAGGGAGGCTGCCAGGAGGGAAATTGATTCTCTGGCTCTGAGTGAGAAAGTAAATATGTCCCTTTCACCTTAAATCGGTGCATCAAGCTCTGGAAAGTCCAATTATCTTGACAAAAATGATTTAACAAATAACTGAACAATAGGAGTGGAAGGGAGGAGGCGGAGGAGAGAGGCTCTGGAGGTGGGCAAAGTTACTGCAGGAATTGGGCCTTAGGCAGTATGTGATGAAAAAAAATCAGAGGTGGAACAGAAGACAGTCCTGGAGGACTTTGTACTACTGGAGATTTATTTGGCAGCTGAATCCCTGTGTTTCACATTTAATAATAAGATGTATTGTTACAGTTTCTGGCTTAGAAATGAATTCTAAACCATTTCTGAAGCATAGCTGAAGGCATATCTATACATTTTAAAAAAGAAACAGTTATTTTTTTTCTTAAGCTTTATTGAAGTTATAGCCTTGCCAAATTGTTCTTAAACTCCCTAACCTGAGACGGTGATTAATGGGCTGAGAACAAAAGAGGCTGTAAGTATTGTCAATGCTAAGTGTTTCTTTGCTTTTATTTACAATTCTTTGACTTGAAAGCTAGGCATGCTGTTGTGTTAATCAGGCTGGTAATTAAAGTGCTATTTAATGATGTCTTCTTAATGAAGTCACCTGGAAGTATTCCGGATGGGCTGAGAAACATGATAATCAGGGCTAGTTTGTGATTATCAGGTTGTGAAGAGGGACTGTGCTGCATCAAGAGTAATTAGAGGAACCTGTATGAGTTGGCCAAAACCCCTACGAGGGGCTGTGGTCCCTTTTTTGCTGTGTACACAACTACATCTCTTGGAAGGGTGCAGTGCTCTTCATGCTGGGGAAAAACTGTGAGTTTGAGAGAGGGAAAGGGCGCTAATAGTGTCCTCCTTCTTTTTATTTTTAATTTGGTGGAGTCGGGAATGGTATTGTAATAGAATGAGCTTAGGAGATAATAAGTTAGAGAAATAACTATATACCTAAACTGGCTGGAATTGAAATATGCAGCAAGCCCTGTGGATGCTTTTCATCTAGTTCTGTAAAGTTTGTCTTTTTCTTGATAATGTACCAAAACAAAATCCCAGCTGTGCATGTTAAGCTTCAAGACTTTCCAATTCATGGTGGGAATATTGTTGCTTGAGCTGCTCAAATTGTGTTGTTTGTGTAGAGTTTCAGTTTGGTTTCTGTTTCCAGGTATTTCTGATAATGAAACTGTCATTTCTGAAATGCAGATGACTTGTGGGTTGGTGGTGTGCAGGTGTATGCACTGACAGTTGCCTTTTTTCTTTTTGTATTCCATTGTGATGTCTGCTTGGATAAATTAATAAGATAGGTATAATAAGCTTTGGAAAACTGGACTCAGAAAGGGGGAGAGAGATACCTTGGGTCCATTTAACCAAAAGTAACCTTCTGCATAATCAGTTATTTGTCTATCATCTTGTTTTCAAAAATATTATGATCAGTTTTAAAAACACAGTTGCTAATTCAGGAAGCTGTTCCAGAATTTTCCTACTCTGATAATTAGAAATCAGTTTGTTCACTGGCATTTTGTAGGGACTGTAATAAAATAGAAATTTTGCACTGACCGAAAGTATATTTTCCTGATGCTATGCAATCATAAAAGGCATTACGAAGTACAATTCTCCTCCTTTATTTTTAATATGTCATTTTTCTATTTGGCTAAGAAGAAGAAAACTCTCCGTTTGTCAAAGATGTTCTTTTCTACTTTCTGTTGAAGCTGTTTGGAAAAGTTGCCTCTTATTATGCAAAATAATGTATATTCTAAAACCTAAAAGTTATTGCTAGAATTAAGGCCTTGCCTTCCTAATTAATTTTTTTTATGATAATATGGTTTTCTGAACTTCTACCCAACCTCTATGGACTTCATTATACAATCTAGTTGCAAGCCCATTTTATTGCTCCCCAGCCTCCTGTGCAATTCAAATAGTTTTGTCATATTTTACCATATATTAGAATAGCAGAGAATTCCTACTGTGCTTTTTTGTAGTTTTGTGATTGTCAACATATAAGTGTCCAAAAATTAGCATTTTGCGTTTAGCAGCAGCGCCAACCTGTCTGTAGAATAAATGCATAACATTATACACTACGTATTTATTCCTCAACATCAGCAGGACATTATTAAAGTTTCTAGACTTGGATCTCTGTTTCATGCCAGAATATTTTATTCGCATTTCAAATGAATTACTTCTTATGCTTTCGCTTTAAACTTTTACTTTAGTGAGCTACAGCCTCTGCCAAAATCTCCCCAAAAGGTAAGCAATATGTATACCAGTTCAGTCTGACTGAAGAGTCCATGAAAGTCACTAGTAAATTATAAATATGGTGCATCACAAATTCTGAAAAACTGAAACATTTTAAATTTGGTATATATAGCGAATCAAATATAGTTCACTATTTCTTTTTTAAAACTCCTATCTATATGATAAAGCAAACCTGGGACACTAGCTCTCAGTGTACAAGTACAGGATCCCTGAGACCAGCATGTCATTCCCAATATTTGGTCAAATAAGAAATTAGGTACTCTTCTGCCATTACCTTGTTTCTCTTCATTTGTACACGCTTTGTATTATTGACTCTGTTTGATCCTGCCTCTGTGTCTAGTCTAAGACTGGGAAACTGTGATATCCGCAGTGTACAACTGGAGACACTTCCCTTATCCCACTGAACAGGCTGCTCTAGAAGTCAGGGGTGAGGCAGAGTTGTGCACATGGAGGACTGACTGTGCACGTAGGTTAGGTGTTGCGCTCTACACGTTTCGCCACATATGCCAATTAGAGAGGTAACACCCTAAGAAAGATACAGGTGGGTGATATGAGTACTTTGCATTTGTTATGAAGATGAAATCCCTTCTCCTTTCAGTGTGAATATTGTATTTATAAAATGTACTTCTGTGTTAGAAGCCTACAGTAGGAACTGTGAGTTAATAGAGCATTTGTCTTGCCTGTATGAGTTTATTGTCTGTCATCGTCTATGCTTGATTTTCTGTTACTGCTCAACTTAAGTGAATACATAGAAATTTCACATTTCTTATGTAAAAGTTGCTCCTTGGATAAAGGACCTTGTAGTGGTTTTGAAAGGTTATTTTTTAGAGCTCTTCCATGGTCACAGTATCTCCATAAACTGTGGATGGAGGCAAGTTGTGAACATCAAACTTCTTGAAAAACACCTGAAAGATTTTGATGTTCATCATAACTTAGTAGAAAAACTCTCTAACATCTGGGTTAATTTTGTTGTTCTCATGGTGACAGTTATAGGATTCAAAATTTTCATGAGGTTTATTTGCATTTTATGTTGTCTTTCTGACATGAAGACTGTCTTACAAGGTGGAAAAATTTCTAACATTATATTTACAATGCATCATAGGCAAGGCCAGAAATGCAGGTACGCTATTCTAGTCCCCAGGACTTTTGAAAGCCTGACTGGTGCTGTTATTGTTAGTGTTTCAAACTACAGACTGTATGCCTTTAAGCAGTTCCCTGCCATCCTTTAATCTATTCCTTAAACTGACACTTAGTTTTGATGTCTCACCTTTTTTTTCCTAATAGGTCTTTGTCTCTCCCATGAAATTCAATAGAGATTTTGTACAATCTCATCTTTAGAAGAGAAGCTGGAACCTGTCAGTAGCAGTGGTGCAGGTTAAGTTGGAGATTTATAGGCAGAACTGTCTGCTGTCTGAGTGCTCCCAGGTGTTGATGGGGGGAAAAGCCTGCCCTCTGACAAGTAATAGGATTTATTCATTTGAATAATTGTAGAAAATTCACAAAAGGAATAATATGAAAACTGCACTCAAACATGTGTTTTATGTATTCTGCTCCCTAAGGTTTAGCAAAACATATCTTTGTTTTGAAAGGCTCTCTCTTTTTTCCTATTGTAATACTCTCCAGATTTCTTCATTCCATGAATATCTACATGAATAAAAGTAAAGAGGGGTGGTAGGAGGGTTGTTTCTTTGAACATGAAAACAAGAAAGGCTTTTTCCTTCTGCCTGGATTTTGCAGTGCAGCAGTGGCAGTAGGCTTTTGCGAAGAGATGACTGGGGTTTAATGCATTAACTGTGGGCAGTCTTCCTGTGAAGCACTGGAAGATGTACCTTGGAAGTGTATGTTTTAGTTATATTTTGGTACATATGCCTTATAAAAATCCTTGTCTTGCATTTTTACTGGATTTTTTTTTTTCTGGGCAATGCAGTACTGCCTTTAAATAAATAAATAAAAAGCTGCTGTGTCAGAGACAGGCTTTATTACCTGAAAATAATCACATCTGTGCTGCTGAATCAGTGCAAGCAAAACAAATGGCTCTTCCCTTTATTTTTAGGTATGAGTTTTTGTGCCCATGGAGAATGCAGAATAATTTCATAGAATAGAAAACACCTTCATCCTGATTTCTAATAGATGTTTTGCCAAAATTTCAGACTTTCCATTGACCAAAGAGACTCACTTGTCCTCTGTGTGAGCCCACAATCCAACTGCAAAATAGCAGAGGGGGCAGTAGAATGAGAGAAGGGTAGAGATTAAAAACATAGCCTGGAAAAAGCTTGAGAAGAGAGAAAGTAATTTGCTTTGACCTAAGCAATAAATCTACAGCGTAATAATGACCATCTCTTTGACACTTGCAGTGACATTGATCAAGTGCACTGTCCCAAGCTTTTTCCCCTCTGAACCTTGAAGGGTTCCTGATCATCTATGCCACTGTTCACGCTGCGTTGTCAAAGATCAGCTGTAAACAGATGAGGAAGAGGCATCTTCTAACTTGATGTGATTACTTGCTGTGCTAATTAGGAATGTCATTCTTATTGCTGTGGAGAACACAAAGTTATGTGATCCTTAAAACAAACATGCACAAAACTTAAGTCTCAGCTAACCTCAAAGATTTGATCTGAACAAATAAGCAGGAAGGGACACAGAGGGATTCAATTAATGAAACTCCATCTGTAACTCACCTACTCCAGACTGGGTTTTACAGCAAATATTGATCACTGTTTGGAGAACTTAAAGCAAGAGAAGAAAAGCCGAAGAGAGCTGACATTTGACCCACAGGAATGTTCTGAACTTTTCTTCTCTCTACATAGTGGAATAAAGTGAATGTTTTGCTTTTGAGAGGAAACCAGTGAGTTTCTTTTTAAACTCTAGAAGACATTTTAAGATAAGGGTTTTTTTTGGAGGGGGGAGCACCAAAAAATCAAAAGCTTTTGTGGTCAACTTGCTGAAGCATCAAATTGCTAATTCTCACTCCTGCAATGTGTAAGCAAGGTAGGTTTTAAGCTTTCAGGGAGCAATTATTCTTTAACAGCTGAAGTATTCAGAGGCTTCAGTTTATTATATTTCTGAATATTTCTGTTTAAAATAAATGAAGTAGCTGCGTAGTTTCAACTTAGACCTAATATCCTCTGTAGCCAATACGCAAGCTTCTTACCAGAAATGGGCTTTTCAAGGTGGAGGGAAATAAAGGAGCTGTTTTCTGCCGCTTATGGCACTACTGCTCAGCTCCAGGATTTTTTGGTTTCCCTTGGGGTTAGGAGATATTTTCTCCTGTTTGTAAGGACCACCTAACTGTTTAGGCTTTCAGTTCAGCCTAGATCAGAAGCCCACACCCTGTGCCTTAATTACAGAATGAGTCCTTTCTCCTGGACTTTTTTTAATGTGCTCAAATGAGTTTCTTCTACAATTTGTGCTTCTGGCTGGACATAAAATTTAATCATATAGCAAGGGACTAGATCATTGAAGTGCACAAATTCCATGCAGAATTAGAGTATCCGTTTCTCAAGTAAAGCAGCAAAACAAATGTAAAGCAGTGCTTTTCGTATCCCAGTCTCCTTTGAAAGATGTTCAGATAAATAGGGTTACTTCTTTTAATATCTGTCAAATGATTTTTCTCCCAGCTCTGGCTTGTCTTTTTTCACGACACAGTACTTTGCCCAGACCATGCTGTAACTCTGTGCAGATAATGTTTTATCGTAAAACACTGACAGACCCTTCATCCTAGCTGTGCTTGTCTCTGCTGCTGTTATTAAACCTGCAGTAGGAATGCATAATTAGCCTCCAAAGCAATCCTCCCTCTGGAATGATATTGCCTTCCTGGAAAATATGAAATAGAAAGAACTTATCCCCATCTATAGATTGTCTTTCAAATAAATGGCATCCCAAAGTGTTTTACATATGCAGGAGCTATAAACTTTTGACGTTAGCTGTTCTAATGAAATGTTTGAAAGTAGCGCTTTGTTGACATTCTGGTGGAAATCACATTGAGTCTGAATCAAAGAACATGAATCTAATGCAATCTGTCCTTTTGGGCATGTCAGGCTGAGCAAAATTAAAGCTTGTCTGTTGTTCCTTGGTGTGCATGGTTGTGCAGACAGGATCTCTCCTCAGATGTGCAAAGAGCAACTGTTTTCTAAAGATGCAGCAAGAGAAAATCCTTGTTGCAATGCAAGGACTCACTGAGTCAATCAGTCAGCTCTCTTGTTCTGTGCTCCTGAGCTGGTCTTTCACAGTCACTGTAAGCTCAGATCAGTCTCTCCCAGTTGCTTGGGAGTCTATTGCCTTGAGGAAATCACCTACCTTACAGGAGGATAAGATGCAGCAGATTTCCTCCTTTTTAGTGCCAGCATGATTAGAGAGGAGTTAAGCACGTACAGGGTGGCACCTAGTAGAAATAAGGGGGAACTGGTCAAAAGCTACAAACGTTTATTATTTAACTGTGCTATTTAATGCTAGTCTTTGCTGCATGTAGTGACTTGGCATCATAAAGAGATTTCCTGAATGGCAGTGTAGTTTGTGGTTCATAACTAACATCACTGTGATATAGGAATGCACGCGGTGGGTGGGGAAGATGCAGCAAATCTTTGCTTTGTGCCAAAATTAAAGAAAAAATGCTGCTGTGAAATGCTGAACAACTTTCTGAAGCTGCTCAAGAGTGGATTTCAAAGAGCTGTAATGGGCGTATCCCGATAGTCTTAGCTATCAACATGGTAAGACAAATCTGTCCTGAAACAAGGCTTTGAAATAAAATAACAACAAACTATTCTTCAGAAGCATGTTAATAGCCAGGCAGTGTTCTGTAGGCTTGATTACAAGATACTTTAAGATGCTTGTAAAGTTCAAGCAGTAGCTTGTCAAAGTGAATTTTCCTTCATGGGTATTACAAGTAAAGGCTTATTGTTTCTGTATGGAAATGTTATTTCCCTCATCTCCACTAATGTTTTTTGGGCTGAAACTTGGTAAACGACAAACTCTTTGCATAAGTGGAGCTACAGCATGTGAGCTAGGTAGAATGATAATGAGAAATTCGATATGACAGATGAATGAAATGATGGATAGAAAGAGCTGAAATTGTTAAACGGTGATTTTTTTCCCTGCCACTTCTGCATACTTAGAACAGATGTCTCCCATGTTAAGTGGGACAGCAAATGATGGCAAGTGTTTATGTTTCCTTGATCAGGACTCGATAGGTTTAAGCTAAAATCTATACTGGATTTTTATTTTTTTTTTCTTCTCACCATAGTGTTTGCAGACTCTTTCCGTTCCCCTTGCCTGTCATACAAACAAGGATATCGCTTGGTTACAGGACACCAATCTGTGTGCTGCTGAGCTCTGGCCAGTTTTTTTGTTCCATAACACCAAACACATGTACACACAGTAGTCACAGAAACAACTGTGTTTCTCAGTCTCCTAAAGCGACAGGGGAGCTGCACCCAGTGAAGGCATCTGCCTTGAAACAAGGAATATCCACCATTCTCTGTATTCCCCTTGGTCTTCTGAGGCAGATCTGTGCCTTCCTGCTCATCCATCCATGCCAGGGGAGCATGATATGCTTATACCCCCTTTTTGAGTCATTTGGGTTTCCAGTCACGCTTGGTCTGATGCACTGAACACTGGAAAATGTAAGAACGGTTATCAACACCTCTGTTATCAGCCTTTCCCCTTTCTCCTCCAGATTTTCCTGCTACTTCAAGGGTAATATCATAAAGTGGCAATTACTCAATATCAAAAGAATTCTTAGAAATAATAAATAAACAGTCCCTAACATGTTTAAGTACCAAGAGAGCGTACTTCAAACCCTGCTAGGGAAATGTTTGCTTTATTAAAAGTTGCTGCTTTAGGGTGTCATCATTGTGACAGGATCTTTAAACATCCATAAACTGAAAGCAAGAGAAATAGCAGTTATTGATTCCTCACCAACATAGTTTAATGTATTTTGAAAGATATTGGCAGAATTTTAACGAAGGTCCCTTCATATTTGCTGGATTTTTATTGAACCATAATAGGGTTTTTTTTTTTGCTATAGAATTCAGGGACAGTCTTTTTACAGTTAGCTAAGAACTTCCCTACACATCCAATGAAATTTTTCAGAAATTATTTTTATCAAGCAAACCTTTATTCTCTTTAAAAACTTTATTTCTGTGCTGCATGGGAGGAAAAATTACCTGTAGTTGTTTTTTCTCCCTCTCAAAAAAGTACAGTTCGACCAAAATGGATGTGACTGTAAAATGAATTCCTGAGACAAGCCCTCTCTTGTTGGCATTGAAACTAAATCCTCTGAGTCTAAAATCAGAAGTTTTACTTGTGTCTGGACTCAGTTCAGGGATAGGCTTTAGTTGGATTTTTTGGTTTTCCTGTAAGAGATAAAACCACTCCATGTGTCTATGATGCCATGTTATCAGGATGTTCAAAGTTGTCTGTTGCCTAAAAAGGATTAGTGGAATTTCTTTTAATCCTATGTACTTTTCCTATCTCTACTGATAGGAAAAGATTTTATGTCCACAAGGTGTGACTAAGAACCAGGCAATGGGGAGATACTTTTTTTTTTTTTTTTTAATTATTTGCTGTTTCTGTGTAATATTGACCCAGTGTGAGAGTGCTTGTATATTTTCTGATGTAAATCAATTGGATGATCAGTACTTTCTGTATGGTTTCGAGTTATAGATTTGAGGTTTGATTTTTCTCAAACAGCCTCTAAACTATTTTATTTTTCCACTATATGTTTTTGTCATGATTGCTCTTCTCACATATCACTGTTTTCAGAATATATACTTCAACAATATAATTTAAAAGATAATTTTTAACTGTCTATAATATAAAGTTTTCCTTTAAAAACATTTCCAATTTGATGTTTGTCCAGATGAAGGGTCAGAGAAGCAGAATATGACTAGTTCGAAAGAAAACAAATTTGAATATTCACAACCTGTTCTTGAAAAAGAAGCATCAATAACACTTTCAGTTGTTGCTCCACAATAAATCACTTTGAAAGGAATGTTACTGAGGAAATTGTGACCAACCATAACACGAAAAAGCAGGGGTTCTCTGTACATTTCTCTTGTTACTTATTCCTCTAGCCTTATTTTAATGTGATTCGTGGTTTCTGTTAATAGTATTTCTGAACATGTAATAGAAGACCATTCTAAAGTTCTGCTGTCCTTCTGCATTCAGTATTACTGAATCTGTGTGTCTTTCTGGTGACATCAAAACTGCGTTCACCACAGCAGAGCGAAGCAGCCCCTTCTTTGTGAAACTGCTGGTAACTTGGCAGGGGAGTTATTTTAGTCTGGCTTTTACTTAAAGTGCAACTTTAAGAAGATCTCGAAATAAAATGTATCTTTTTAATTAAGCTGATACACAATTTAACAACAGAATGTAATCTTGGCAGCATAATTATTGCCACTGAGAGTGTTAGCTATTAAGCAAATAAATGTTTTACTTGCTGCAGGCAGCATGGCTGAGTAAGCATCGCATTTCCTGGAAATGCTCTAGCTCACCCCAGGTGCAGCTGTAACGCTGAAGGTCAAGCGACTTGAAATACTTGAGCAAAGCAGTGATTCCTAGAAAGCATTCCCTAGAGCTCCTTCGTGTGGCTTTGGAAAGGAGCTTTACAGAGTAGCAAAAAGAATTCAGGGCTAGAGCAATTTGAGGATTCAACTTGTGGTCAATGAAAGGCTTCCGAAAAATTTATTGATAAAGTTAGATTATCTCAGATCTGCAACTCCCACATTATGACATTGCCTTTCGGCTATAGAAACAGGCTCTCTGGGAATCGTTTGTATGGTGCCTCTGTTGTGTTCAGATTGCCAAAGATCAGGATTCATGACGTCATTCTGGAGTCATAAAGATCATAATTGAAAAACAAAAAAAATCGTGGATTTTGTGACATTCATAAAGATCCTGAGAAACAGAGCAAGCTTAATAATCTTGCTTTTGTCTGAAAATAGAAGGATTTGAACAACTATTTGAAATGCATGCAGACCATCTATTTCATGTATTGTGAAATAAATGTACAAAATCGATTACTTTTTTGACTCATATTCAAGGTGACCTTGTCTGAGGTTTTTCCCTTTGTTTAATTAAAATAGCTCTCCATGTTCTCATGTTCATTTTGTATGTGTTTATTTGAATTTATCCCAAGAAAAAAGTAAACAGAATCCTTGCTGAAAAAAATCAGTTTCTTGGTTCAGCAAAAATAATGGTAGATGAAGGATCCTGTCATAATTCTGTTGTCATTGTCTTAGCTCAAGATATGATGATGACTTCTTTGTTCAGCTGTCAAACGCTTTCTGCAAAAACAAAACACTGAGAGAAAACAAGCTGCATTTGTATGCTCCAAAGAAATGTGAATGGAAGATGCAAGTTCCTTGCAGTTTGTTCTGACAGTTGAAATAATCGAAAAGTTTATATTCTTTGTGAAGAACAATGTATACTGCGATTTAGGTGACTCAAAAAATTTAAGCAAGATGTTGCAGAGTGAATGTTAGTGCTTATTATCTGAGCAGGGGAAGTGCATCCCAATCTCAGTAGCATTTTATTCAAACTGAAGAAATATGTAATATCTGTTACTACTTATTACATTTCCCATTGCTCCACCCATACCTCACCCATGTGTCTTACTGATAACTACACGAAATTGCTCAGCAGGACAATTGTGTGATTAGGATGCAGTGCTGCTGATCAAAACTGCTTGTGTTTTACTAATCAAAGCCATAAAAATGATCAAGTAAATTACATTTTACTCATCTGAAATCTTTGGAGGATTTATAGTGGCAGATATTAAGCCTGCTGAGGATTAATTCTACAGCTAATAAAAACAAACAAGAAGAAAAACATCAGCTCGGGGCTCCCATACATCTACTTGAATAGACAATACTGCAATACTGGCAATTCGTGTCTATGGGAAAATCTCTGTTAATATTAGATGTATCTGTAAATGGCTACAGGCCACAATACTAAAATTCCTCTAATGGGGCTGCATTCCTTTTCTAAAGCACTGGCATCCAGCTGAGCACGGCATGAAGTAAGAGGAAGGATGGTGCTCTCTGCCAGGCAGAAGAATTTACATTCCTTAACATATTGCCTGCAGTTTTGGGTTTGTTTTTTTTTTTTGGCTAACAGTGGGAGCTGAGTGAGCTAACTTCCCACAGTACTTTTCTAGAATGAGACGTGAAAGGGCAGCTGACAGCAAGAGGAGTGGAGAGGGAATGGGAGACTGGGGAACAGGAACATCAAAGAGGGGGGTGGAGAGGGGGAGATTCCTGAAAGAAAAGCATGGGAGGAAAGAAGTTGATTGGCAATGGAGAGTGTGATAAAAAGATGTAGTGAGAAAAGAACTCTAAGAAACAGAAAGATGCCAGAAATTATGTTGGACTGGAGGAGAGGCAAGAGGTCTCAGTGGAGTACAGTTAATGTTTAGGAGGAGTGATGCAGCTGGGGTAGGGAGCTCGATGACAGAAGAGCCATGTTGGTGATGTAGCATCACAGGCAGGGAAGCGAATACCCGTGTTTCTTGTTGGGGAGGGAAATCACAAGAGTCAGTACAAGAGGAGCAAATATCATAGTTACCAAGGGGTGGATGAGTGCCATGACAGCTTGTAAAGGAAAGAGAGTACTGTCTGAGCAGAGTGGGACTGCCTTTCCCAAGTCCTGTTCGGAGAGAGCAGCAGGTAAAGGGGGTGATCAGTGAACAGTCAGGGACACAGAAGGCTGAAAGGCAGGAGTAATAAAAATGAGACAGCGATGGAGGAAGCATGATGAACTTTTAAGGGGTACCTTTTTCTGAAAATACACAGGTCATGTCCTGCCTTTGCATTGCTATAGCTTTTTGTTGTGGTATTTTTTTGTTTTTTGTTGTTGCTTCCCCCTTATTGAGCTCTACGGGTGGGAGCAACCAGTGAAGGTAGTGTATGCAGCAAGTGAAAGAGTTAATCTGTAGTGGGAAGAAAGAGGCTTAAAACATCCATCCATCGAGGAGAGTAGATGGTTTCATTTGTTTCCATTACACTCTTTAAAAATAAAAAGGCATTTGAGCTGTTCTGCTTTCTGAGGTCATTGGGGCAAAAGTAACAGACTCAAATGTGCAATGGTGAAATTTGTCTTGCATAGACAGAAGTTGTGTGTTTATTGTGGTTTATAAGTCCCTTGACAGACCCTTGGGGATTGTTAACTGACCATTTACCCTGAAATTACTTCTCTTATGAAGAGACAGTGTTTAGAGTCCTGCACAATGCAGATAAAACTTTACTGCTGGATGAAAATTACACTGTTAGCCTGGATGAAGAGCACTGAATGGCTGATCATAGTTCATCAGAAATGCATTAGCCTCAGGCACTGAGGTAAAGCTTGTACCTGCAACTATCCTGTCAGAAAAATGTCTGTATTTTGAAAAGGAACACCAAAAAAACAGGAAAGGGAAAGCGTTACAGACTTGTGTATTTCTTTCTCTTTCAGTTTAAGAAGTTTTGACTTCATCCAGTTCAGCAAAATCCTGGTTTGGTAATCCCTCATTACACTGGGAGAGGTGGCAGAAGCGTGTAAAGAATGAGGCATGTCCCAGGTGTAATGTAGGGACACTATCTGGAGAGGAACACACTGGGCAAACAATTTTAGAAAGGCTAATGGGACACAAGCGATGGGCTGCTGATTCTGTTCAGTATGAGACGTTCCCCAGTTGTAGACTTTCACCCCCATCCTTTTGGCTATGTCAGTCCTGTAACCTCAATGCCTGTTGTCACTAGTGTGACCTGGTGCTCAAGCATACAGACCCTTCCACAGTTTAAAAGCATCACGTGGTCAATCTCCATGACTGCAGAAAGCTGAGAGGTCTGGAGTAAGCCCTCAATATGTATTAACTTTTTTAGATTGCTTGGTGAGCATTTTATGGTAACTCTTGCCAGACAGTGGCACTGGGTAACTATTCACTCCAAATTACATCTATAACTTTGCTGTTACCTGTGATGTACAGTCTGGTATATGAATGTATTACAGCCTGCAATTGGCTTAGCAAAATCTCTCTATAGTGAAAACACATCAAGGCAGCAGCAGGAACATTTCAGGCTACAGATAGCTCAAATAAATGGTGTTTCTTTAAAAATCACTAACATCTGGGCTTGAATACAGTTTTAGTGCTGAAACACCAGAACAGTGTCCTCAAGCAGTGCACAGATCCCCTGTAATTTGTGGTGCTGGACTTGCTGACACCAGCTGAGCAGCTGATATATGGGAGACAGGGCCCTCTCCTCCTCCCCAGTCCTTCTAGACCTGCATGGTCACCTAACCTGCCCCAAGAGGCTGCATGGACCAGCACCCGGCTGCCCCTGCACGAATTATACAGGAGGACATAAGCAATCAAGGAGGTTCTTGGAATGTGCTGATCAGAAGGAATGTGTTCCTTCTCCAAGTGACAGAGGAGCCAAAGCAGAGAAGTGCCATGCTGGACCTTGCTTTCACCAAGAAGGAAAGGCTGGTGGGGAAAGTGAAGTTTTTTTTTTTTTTGGCTTTCCACACAGAAATCAGGACCCTAGTTATTCAGCTTGCACTAGCAGATGATCTTTTACCTGTTTAAAAAAAAAACCACTCTTTGCTCTTGTGGAAATAATAAGGCTAACTTACAGTCCCCATGAGGAAACTTTGATTTTGCAGTAAATGTATCTTACTGTAGTAAGCACTAGGAACACACATATGCTGATAGTAGGATGCCCCTGTTGCAGTTATTTTGGGTTTAGGTTTGTGGGAGATGTCAAGTTGCATTTCTCAAGTAGCAGGACAGATCATCTGTTGGCGCTATTACCTCTGACTTCAGCAATTGTGTTCTTATGACGCCTTGGTGCTCAGAGCCATAGCATGTAGTTGAAATGAACCCAATAAGCTCTTCTACCAACTAAATGGGTTCTGAGAGAATCATTCTTGAGCCCTATAAAATTCTGTAGAAACTTGGATCGCAGCAATGGAATTATAGATGAGGATTAAAAATCTCATTTGAAAACTTGATTATCACCTAATGTTCTCCAGAACGCCTTTCATTCAGCTTGTGATATATGCTCAGAGCCAAACCAAAGATTTTTCATTATTCTTTTATGCTGCTTATAGTCTGAAAGAGGTTAAATTTTAGATGTTATGTAGTTTGGGAGGACAAAAAGCACACATACTTTGCTAAAAGCAATAACGTGATTTGCAGCAAAGTATATGTAGGAAAGTTTTTGTATTATTGGTTTCAAACTCTTAGATTAGTGACCATTCACCTCATCTTTACCACCCTATCGGGAAAAATCACTGACAATTGAAGTATTTTGATTTATGGTGTTTATACAGTCTGAGCATGTGTGCTTTGAACACAGGGTGTTTGTGCTCCATGTTACTAACATCCTCAGGAAAAAAATCTTTGTGAGAGCAGTGACTAAACTTTCCTCTGCTTTTGTATACTTTTATCAACTTTTTTTCTATAGAATTTCAGGATTCAATAGTCTGGCTCAACTTTTATCTTTTATATCTGTCAAGTAAGTAAATAAACACTAAAAGGTTTCTCAATCACAGCATTCTCTCTGTGCATGCACAATTTTGATCTTACATATGTACTGCTAATTGCAATATTTTTGCAGTATGTTTCAAATTCCACAGGCACAAAGGTAATGTGTGAAGCTTGCATGATCTTTTTAAAAAAGTTGCATTAGTAAAAGATAAGAGGTAGTAAATAATGCATGTTATCGTAGCTGGTGTGGTTTTAAAGCTGTGTAAATGGGTTTGTCCTGAAAAGCCTTGTTCTTGTAAATGGATAAAGAATGAATGAGATGAGAATGTCATGAACTAAACTTGTTGTGTTTGCCACATTCTCATTATAGCAATGTGAATTATTTTCCTTTACTTTTTTTAAACATACTATGCAGTGAATAGACTAATAGTTCCAAAAAAAAAAAAGCAACAGCATTGCATTTGGCGTCTTGATCCAAACATCAGAGGTATGTCTACGTTAGTCAGCAGTGCACAGTAGTAGAATCAAATCACACCTATACCCCAAAGGGGAGTGAGGCTGTGAGTGCTGGGGACATGACCGAAAACATATTGGAGGGCTTACTTTAGACTAGCCCTGGACATCCATCAGTGGTTGGAGTGCATTAAATGTGCTGCTGGGGAATATCTTGCAGGCAATTTTTATCCATTTTCTAGGCAGGATGCTTTTTGACTGCCTTGACCTGTGTGGGTGAAGTTTGGTTTGTGTATTTAACATAACCAGTACATTTTAAGACGTACAACAGTGGTACTGGAAAAAGAAGCAGGATTTCTGGAGTGGTGACCACCTTCCTGTTATCTTAACATTAAAAGGTTTAGTTGAAACATTTGTTCTGTCCACAACTGTTTTCATCAGACAACAAAAATACAAAAAGAAATTGTTAAGCCAAAACTATATTGGCTTCTTAGTTGAACAGTAAATCTTTGGAGTTCTGGTTATTATCTTTTTCAGCTTTTAGTGAAAAGTTTATATTTTCTGAGTTAATGGATATTTCATTAACTAGGTTGCAAGTGTTCCTGTAACAAATGCCTTGCAACTTTTAAAATTATTTTTTGTGCCACCATCTTGGCATCTGTTGTTTAATTACCCACAAATATATATTACTTGTGCATCTTGCTGCTTTGATTGTAGGTGAAATCAGGTAGCTGATGGGCACAAATATTCTGAAGCACAGGTGAAAAAAACGAAGTTTCAACTCGTGCTGTTAAGAAGGGAGGTGATGTGATAATTGAAACATAATGGTGGGTGAATAGAGGATCCTAGTTTCAACTATGCAACTGTAGCAGGTTTCTTCTAGTAAAGAATTTCCTGTCTGAATGTGGAAAAATTTGGCCACTTTCTCTCCTCAAACTAGAGATGATCCATTGTTCAGTTGGAGTTGCCAGTAATCAACATGAATATGCAAACACTGGAGACCTTGAGGAATATAACTTCTGTCAGATTACTGAAGTCTCTTTTTTTTTTTCTTTTGTCAGAATTAAGAGTGGTGTCTATGCTGTCCTGCCAGTAAGCATTTTGTCTGGATGCTGGCTGATGGGAAAGCAGGGCATAAAAGAAACTGGAGACTGAGTTACTAGTAGTTTTGTCTTTTGTTTAGAAATGCAGTTTAACGGAAAAAGTATAATTCCTTACTCTTAGACAGTTAAATGTGTCCACAATCTACAATGCTGTAACATTTTGTTTTTAAGGACAGTAAACTATTATCTGAGCTTTCTGCATCCCAGATATAGTCTACCCATAGATAGATTCTGGAGTGATATGAAGTAAACTTCGTATTCTTGCAAGTTGGCTGTCTTCCTTATACTAGTTGTCAGTTCTTTGCTATATGAAGAGACAGGTGTGAAAGAACTTAAAAGAACCTGGACAAATCACCCTCTATAAATGTTTTTTTCCTCTCTGTATTGACTGTAGAGTGTCTTCCCTTTTATTATATGCCTCTTTCTTAAGTGGTCAAAGTGAAGTGAATAAAGTAGGTTGCACGGACATGAATAGATAATCACACATCCCTGCAAGTCTTGTTAGAGGTATTTACCGTAGTTTGTTGCTTTGTACTTGCAGTGCAGACCACTAAGTAGGCTTCAATAAGTCACACTGATGTAGAAAAGTTGCCTTTCTTATTTTAAATCTCCATGTTTAGTCCTGTGAGTTCAATAAACATTTTTTTTTATACCTCCCAAGGAAACCAGTAAATCCTAGTGTGCTATTTTACCTATTCTCCAGAATTTTTTAGTATTTAATGCATTTTTTGCAGACTTTGCAAGCAGTTAAAACTGTATTTTTAGAGCTACACATTCTTAGATATTCCTAATATGGATCTAATACACCTGCCCCAACTGCAAAGTAAAATTCAAAGTAAAATCAAAGCTTTGAATCTAGGATGGACTTGAAATTTGTGCTCAGTAAGTGTGGCCAAACTGACGGACACACAGGCAACTGCTGGAGCACCATCACTTTCTGTGTGTAACCTTCCTTGTCCACCTACCGTATAAATGCTTTAGAGATGTTAAAGTTGGAAGATTTTGCATATTGGTCCTCTTCTCATCCGGTTCCCCAACTCCATGAATTTCCACTAAGTTTTCAAGAATTAGTAGTCGCTCTTAATATAATGTTGAGGATCCTAGTTTGAAACATGGAGATACCTAACACTGCACTCTGTATCTTAATATGGTCAGTTGCCATCTACCTTTACTTGGACACCTGATTTTGAAGCTTTCTTTGAGTGTACCTATTCAGAAAATTATATTATATACAACACTGTAAATAGCTTCAGATTTTTTCAGTTAAATGTTTGCTTTGATTCCTTAGACTAATTTTCCAAACTTACTCTAAACTATCCAATATTCTAACAAAGGCCTAAATCTGCTCTAAATCTTCAGCAATACTCTGTCTCCCTTTGTTCATTCTTATTACTCATCTCCAATTAGTAAATTGTGCTCCAATAGCATTGATCTTCCCTCAGTCTTAATGTTACCATTAGTCAGGGAATGCTAAAAAGAGCCTTTATGAACATTTTCCCTGCAAATACTGTTTCCTGAAATTCAAAGTGACACAGAGAAGTTGTGATCCACTCTGAGGAGATGAATGCAGAACTTGTTTGAAGAAATACTGAGTCTTGCACTTTAATGGGTTCCTCAGGAAAGAATGTTTCACAATAAGAATTCTTTTTATCCTGCTATGGTGACAGTGAAAATGGGATCATGGGATTTTCAGTATTAAGTAAAACACGATGCAGCAATATTTTCATTTCTAAAGCTTTAGATTACGCACAAGTGATTCTGAAAGCATGTCCCATGCAATTTGAACATGTTATGAAATCAAAGCATTCCATAAATAAACTTCTGTTGCAAGACAGAATAACTGGCAGCTTTATATATGAAGTGCTTAATTGACACTGCCTTGAGCATATGTATATGAAAGTTCTGGATAAATGTTCTAAAAGAAAAAGAAAATCTTTCATTTTTTCTTTCTAGCAAGACTGTATTGAAATCAGCCAAGCTTGGAGATGTACAGGTTGTGCTCTGATTAGGTGTGCCATTGTGCATGATAAATGATACAGAATGTTACCTATGCTGTCTTAACACAACATGAAATTATGTGCTTGTTTTTCCCAGTCACATCTTTTGCTAGCACATCACTTTTGCCTCTTAAATACATGCTAGCCCTTGCCCAAACAATGTGCATATCTGACCTGTACTCTAGGGTGGACAGATCTACAGATTGGTTTAAAAAAAAAACCACAAAATAATAAATTATTTTGTCCAAGAAACTGTAAAAGACAGCGTAAACTTGCCCCTAGTTGTTTCTGTTATCTGTTCATTCATTTACTCTAAATTAAGAATTAAAACCTTCCTCCCCACTGAATCAACCACTTACTGTGTTTTCTTCATATATACAAAGATTCTGTCTACCTTTTTTCTCACCCGTAGAGTCTTTAAAGCACACATGCTTTTTCTTTAGAGGTAATTAAAGAAATAATATCAGAACAATAAAAGCCTGCAATGTTTGTAGTATGTCTCTCAATTAGTCATGAAATGGTTCATACTGCTTTTGTTTGTCAGCTATATTATAGTGGTTCCAAAATGAAGCCTCCGCTGAAGAAGCTAAAAAATTGTAGAGATAATGTATGAGTTTTCAGTTTAATTTTTTCCTTTTATATCAAAGCTAGTGTTATATATCTGCAAGCCTAATTGTGAGACTTTTTGTGTAATAGATTCCAGGATGCCGCTCCTAAAGTAATTGTTCTACCCAAAGACTTGCAGATACTATCACCTGTCTTTTGTAACTGAATATATTAACGCTGATGACTGCATCCTGTAAAATCAGCACTTAAATAATCATCATCTTAAAAAAGTATTGTCCAATTCAGAGGCAGGGCAGAAAGCTCATCTTACAAAATCCTGTGGCATCCGTTGCCCTGTACGGGTGGATGCAATTTGATGAATTGTCCTCAGTCACTTTTCTTTGGGAAATCATTTTGGAGACTTCATAGAGACAGATTTTGAAACAGACAAGTAGAAAACAGTGCAGCCTAATGAACAGATCAGGAGTCTTTCAATTAAAATCTATTTAAATTGACATTATATGAATGTAATTTAAATTCTTAAAAGGGCACTGTAGACTTCCATTAGCTTCGTTACAGTTGACATAGATTTCTTACTTGTTAATAGTGTGTTCCGAATGTCAGCCTTGATTTAAAAAAAAAAAAAAACACCTAGGAAAGCAAATTTTTTTTTACCACCCACCCATTGTAGTAGTTGCTTTTGATTTCTTAAAATCACTTGAATACTAAAAATACTTCTGCTTAAAATTTAAAATATAAGTAATTGCATACTTAAAATACATTGAAGTTATGCATGCTTTTATACTTTATTATAATAAGAGCCTACTTGTAATGATTTCATACCCCAAAGACTAGTTGAGCAGACACTTGGTCATTACATGGGTGGGTGTTCATGATCACGTAATTCTGCAGATCTCCTACAGCTGAGGAAATGATGGTTACTATTTCTTTCTTTTGAGAGAAGACTTTTTATTATTTTCTCTATGGAATTTTCTGTAAATTCTGTGGTAGATTCTCACATAAAACACTGCATCTGAAATAAAAGATGGAGGAGGATGAGGAGGATCTTTCTGTGGTTAAAAATAGATCAAAAGCCATAGAAAACCTTACCTTGTGAACTTTGTAGTATTTTTCTTACAGATTTTTGTAAAAGATTCTTGGAGTTTCCCAAAGATTTTAAATGTTCAGTTGATAATGTGATACCAAGATCAAGTGGCAAAAAGAAATAAAGTACTTTGTGTAGCAGATAGATTATCAAATTAGTTGCTAAAATTGCCCCTTTAGGATCACCGTTGGGCTGATCCTGCTCCTCTGAGGAGGGTGAGTATTTCTTCATTGGCTTGAATGATGTATATGGAACAGGCCTATTTTTTTTTAAATTTTTTTTTTTTTTCAAAAAAAGAAGTTCCATTTTTAACCTTGTGGTATTAGAATGTTAAGTTATTGAGAATGGCCTTTATGTCAGTGTCCAGAAGTTTCGAATCTACCCTTTAAAGCATACTGACAGTTTTTTAAAAAAAATTGAATATCCCATAATTATTTGTATTCCAACAGCACCTGCAGCACCAGACTGGAACAGTTCCTTTGAATTTTCATAGTTGGACACACATAAAATGAAAGGATGGTCTCTCTTTCAAAACTTTAAAATCTCTTCCATGCTAAAGCTCAGTGACTGGATAAACCCAGACCCATTTTTTAATTCCTGGAGTCTGGTTCAGCTGCTGCTGACTCCCTCCAGTGCCAGCTTTTTCAGAGACAGAAGAACAGATAGGCTTTAACTCATTTCCTAAGGATTAACGCACAGTCTAGTTATGAACTTGGAAGTCTCTTTCTAATAGAGACGTTACCTGCTAAGCTCCCTTTCCCACCATAACCCCTATCATCTTTGACCTGGCAATTCATGTAACTGCAGTTCATTGATGAGGTTTGTCTTCCAAACCTTCCCTGGACTGTTTTGGGTGCTGGATGCTGGAAATATCAGCTAAATATTCCACATTTTCTCTCTCAGTTCTAGCCACACCTGATACACGAAAACCTCAGTGAAGTCAAGGAAAGATTTTGTTTGTTCTGATGGTTTAGGATTAATTTGCAAATTTTCAGTACTTTAGAAAAATCTGACTTATTTGACAAAAGGAACATGTCTAAAATGTGAGGTTTTAACTGTTCAAAGTCACAGCTCTTGGTGAGAGAGCAAGAACTCCAGGGGAGTTGGGACATTCAAGAAGAATAAATTAGAAGGTAAACTGCGAGCTGATGCCTCTTCAAGGTTAATGGAGCTGGCTTCTAGTATTAGCAGTTTCTGTTGTGGTTGCTGAAGGTTTCTGTTCCACCAGGAGAAATTAAGCCTTGAGGAAGCTCATGGAATTTAAATTTTGGGATCCGGAGCTTTGCATGTAAATGCTTCATTACTGCTTGTTCCATCAGGTCATCAGCTGATGGTGTTGGGTCAGAACTTATGGCTTTCCCTCCCCTCCACTTTCTTATTTCTTACTCTCCTGTTATCCACCTGGGCCTACACTGTCGTCCTGACCTGACAAAGCAGCTTTGTGAAGCAACCTAAAATGTTACCAGATTTTTTTTTTTACTGTGTTATGTCTAAAACATGGTTTAAAAAGGGAGTGCTAAAGAAATCACAGTTAATTTATACTCTGCAAGCATGGCCTTAACACCTGATGAGAGGTTGCTAACTACATTCAAATGATACTGCTGTAGTTTGAAAAGAAATTCAAGCACTTTAGCTGCACTTGACAGTGGCTGTTTAACAACCCGGCTAATCAGAAGTGGATTATAGCAACAAAACTAATGAAGCACTAAAAGTCTTTAATGAATAATGGAGGATTTTTCATTCTCTTATTCTGTTTATTCATTTAAAAACAGTTTGTGTAAGAACTGAGATCACTTACATTGGTTTGACACTGGATTTATTTAAATGCTGTATTGGTATGGATATTTAATTTTTAGGTACTTTACTCTTAACTCTTCCCTAAACAAGACTAAAGCCCAGGTGCAAGTCTCTTCAGTCTGCATTTTGTTTATACAACATATAGTTTCCACTCTTGTATATCAAAGAAATCCTGGATGCTGTGCATAAATTAGTTTTCATCTTTAGCATGTGTGTAACTGTGTCTAAAGCAACACATTTGAATCTGTAATCAAGCAGGTGTGTTTTTCTACCAGCTTTCAATGTTGTGATTTCCGGGCTTGGGTCCCCAAGGGAAACTACAGTAACATAAAGAGGTTTAGTTCTTGTGTCCCACCTACACTAAATTTAGTGAGTTTCTGTTACAGGAATATAATAATGTAAAATTAATAAGCTGGCTGGTGACTTCAGTAGAGCTATATGCATGTACTGCACCTCAAAATCTGACTCTCCCTTTTCACTTCTGTCTTTTAACCTCATCTTCACAGATGTGATAGAGATACATAATTGTTTTCTACTTCGTGAAACTTCCAGCTTGGAGGTTTATTTGTCCTCATTGGCTGTGTGACTTTTTCAATTGGGAAAACATCCTAGATTGCCCCTCTTCTAGCTCTTCTGACTACAGAATCAGCTCCCTGCCAAGCCCAGCACACTTGTTCCCTTTCCCTGAACTCCATTACAAAGTTTTAGTTGTCCTTTTGATTTTCTTGTCTTGATTTCCTTAGGGTAGATAATTTCACAGAATGATTTGGTAAGATGAAGGTGAGTACAGTCCAAAAATCACAGAACTCAACCAGGAATGGTTGGAGAAAGTTTTCTGGGCTTCATGCAGCTCTGTGTGTACTAATAGTATCCCTGGGTATTTCCTATCTTTTTGTTCTTCTAGATTTTTCAGTAACATTTTAAAAATTTGTGGAAGCTTAAAACTGTGGAAGGGAAGAACAAAATGTTACAGATGTCCAATCTAAAGGCTGAAATAAGAGTTTCACAGAACAAAATTTACATAGTTAATTTTGCCATTTTCATGTAGCAAAACTTTTTTTCCAGATTATTTACAAAGGAAATTGATTCTGAGAGTAAGGTCGAGCAGTCGGATTATAAAACTCATGTCTTGTATCAAAACATTTTTTGTTTGTTATAAGTATACAGTGCAATGGTCCAGAGCAGCAATTACTGCGTGAAAAGTACTATTAATTGATACAAATACAGAAACCATAATTGGTGTAGAGACAATTAAGATAATTAGCTGTATTTACATAACTGAATATTTTGTATTAATTATGACTGTTGTTCCATGTAGCATTTATTTTTAGTGAGAGAAGCAGCATTTCATTCTTTAATGACAGCACTCTTGTTGAAACTAATAGCTCAGGAGCTTAGTTCAGACTTTTTTCTGTTTTGCTGCTAATGTCAGTTTGGAAACCGCTGGTGTAGAATATGGAAAACAATAACTGAAGCATGTGTATATATAACATCGGGAAGCTTTATTTGTCAGTGTTAAACTCGAGTTTCTCTGCTTTGTGCAAGCAGTTTCAGTGTTTATTGTGCATCAAAACTTTCAATTTGAGTAACAAAGGTATAACCACTTCTAAGCATTGAGAATGGTGCTTCAAAACACCGTAATACATAAAAACCACAATCCTTTGGGGGTTAGATTTAAACAGCAAATAACTTCTTGTTCAAGATAGTTGCAATAAATCGTCTTTTTGTGTATATTGTTGTTTTCTCTATGTAAGTTCCACAATTGTGCTTGCTGTAATGTGTTTTTGTGCTTTTGTAATGTTTACAGCAATGTTTTGCTGCAAACTCTGACTCAGGATTATTGAGGCAGGCTGTTTTGGGGATTTTTTTTTTCCTAGCTTTTCTTTTTTTCTTGAGCAGGAGCAATTAGATGACTGTAATGTTTTATACCTCATCATTTGGATGAGATCCTTACAGATTTGATCTGTGGAGTCTCTAATTATGATTAAAATGATTAATGTGTTGATTATTTGTTTTTCTATTGCAAAGGGAGCTATTTTTACCTGTATGTGTCTGAGATTACATTATAAAAAGGATTGCATTGGAAAAAATCCTTAATCACTGCTGGCAAAACTATGCAAAGCTGTAGTAGTACAAATACTTCTGAGCATATTTCTCACTTTAGAACAAGGCAGCACGGCCTGTGTTATCTTTGCATAGATGCGTATATCATTTGTTTACATGCATGTGCAGAGTATTATCTTAACTGTGTTAAGAAATATTACAATAAAATCCCAGAAAGAAGCCAGATCCGATTTAAATCTCTAATTCCTGGCAAATGTCTATCTAGTACGCAGAGCCACCATAAAGATAGAAAGTACCTAAGCCTTCAAAGTGGGATTTATGTGGAACTTAACGTTTCATAGTGTCGCAATGCTTTTTTTTTATGTAGCTGAATCTCACCCTGAGCAGATGAAATGCTGGTCACATTCTGTGTCTGATCGAAGGACTGTTGCTGACTGTGATGTTGACTAATAAACAAACTAGCAGATGTTGATACTGAAAGAATTATTTGATCTAAAGAACACAACCAATTGGTTTTCCAGCCATTTTATTTCTTGTGTCATGCTGAGATAAATATGGCAATGGTGCTTAAATAATATCTTCCTGATGGAGAACAGATGACTGCATACGTCAAAACAGAAACACTTCCTATAATCTTGCTGGACACTGTTCCTCTGATGTTTCACATATTGTCTCAGTGCCTAAGGCTCTGCGCTGAGGTCAAACTTATTCTGCAAAAACTCATACCAGCAAGTTCCTGCACCTCTAATAAAACTCTTATATGGACTGTACTAGAAGAAGTATAGTTTGTCCCTTTGTTATTGGTATAAATTTTAGGAATTGTCATGTAAATCTGTGGAGTTGTGGGGAAATTCTGCAACTTTTTCCTAACATCTGTGAGTGGGCACATGTGCTGTTGCAGAACTCTGATTAAACCATGTGTAAGTAGGGAAAAATGCCTTGTGTAAAGCCCTGTGTCAGGGAGCACAGGGGTGTCCAGTGTTTGCAGGCAGCTTGACCCCCTCCCCTTCTCAGGAATACAGATGCATCTCAGTGTGGTGGCATGGCCCTTCTTTGACAGACTGTGGGCTCACCAGCACTGGTGCAGTTTGGTTCCAGCCCTCCAAGGTTTAATATTGGAAGCAGACTTCTAAGGTGTTCTCCTGGCCACTGGATCTACCGTCTCTGAGATACAACTTTCTTGTGTGTGTTTCCTGGTCTTAATACATCACGACTTCTGCTGTCACATTAGTTTTGATCAGGGTTTTGTACTTTTTAATGCATTTACCACTTCTTGTACACCATCGTTTTCTATTCAACTTCTCTTTCCCCTCATCTGCCTCGCTCTTTGAAAAGAGAGCTGCTCTGACTGCCAAATCTCCTTCTTTCTTTGAGCCTTCACCTGCTGCCATCTAACACCTCTTGCTCAGGTTTGCTTTAGCTTGTGTAGAAAGCCAAATAAATATTTTATTTATCCTGATTTTTTTCCCCTGGGATTTTTTTTTCTTTTGAACTAAATGCAACACGTTATTTCAAAGGAACTATGAAAAGATCAGCAGCTGAAGTGTGTTGCATATTTTATGTGAAGTTTAAACAATGTCCCTGGTTTGTGCAGGCAGAATGACTCAATCATTTGTATAACTTAGTTGAAGGATGTCACATCCCTATCTAATGGGTAGATAACTTGCATACAGTGAAGAGTCAAAGCTGGGTATGTGTCTCATAGTCTACTCACGTTTAGTTACTGGCAATTCCTACTTTATGCTAATGGACAAGTGTCAAGAGCAGAGTAAATACAGATTCATCTTTGCTTGTTGAAACTCATTGTAAACTCTGGATGAGCTTTTACAAGAATCCCCTCCAAGCTTTTCTTCTCAGCATTACATGAGAACAAAGGAGTATGAATAAATACCTAGTTACTAGGTACTGTACCGAGTTGAAGTATTAAGTCTTATAAAATCTTTACTATCTTTTTTAAAATACACATCAAAGCTTTATTTAAGTTAGTAATTTCAGATCAGAGAAGAAAGGAAACAGGCAGAGCAGTAATCATATGTGAGAATGAGAACATGACAGTTCAGCTGAATGTCCTGTAATGCTTTAGAAAAAGACAGCGTTTTTTTTTTATTTGGGAACTTTCCATTAGTTATAATTTGGCACTTAAGGTGAATGTAAGGTGTTTGTTATTTTCTAAATTAAATGTAATTTTTTTTTTTTTTTTGTTTAAGCAAACAGCTTAGGATGTCAAAGGGATATCCCTCTTCTATGTAATTCTTCTCTTATCTTGAATTATCTGAACTCTCTAGCCCCAAGTCCAGGCTAGCTCTAAATAAACTAATTCAGATTTTGGAGCAATGTAGTCATTTCAGGACTGCATTATAAACATCTCATATGGCCTGAATCAAAGCAAAGTGCTCAGATAACAGCTAGCCTTTGTCTGGAACCTTAGCTGAGGTATGGCCCAGCATGGTGTTCTAGGGGACTGTGTATTCCTTCATCCCTGAAGTGGTGGATAAATTTTTTCCCCATTAAGACCTGTAAGAATAAATACAATGAAGGCTGTAAGATGCTCTGTTAGTGTAATAATAAGATAGTGTAAATGCTCAGAATAAATTTTTAATGCTTATTTTAATACATAGCCATTTGTTATAAGAATTTAGAATGAGGATAAAGTATACAATAAAATCCAGACTATTTTCAAATAACTTTTGGAAATATTAATTCCCAGTACACTTAGTTCATAAGACCTGTGTGCAGATGGACATGGCTGTGCTTCGTGCTTATATTTAAATCTGTGTAGACCCACAGCACCTTGGTAGAAATCAATAAATGTGATACACATCATCATTGTAATTGTTACTGCATATTTTCACCAGTATAACACACAAGATGATCCAATTAATCGATGACTGTAATCAAGTCCTCTAATTTTTGGTGATGATATTGTTTATTGGCAATTGAAAGCAGAATGTTAATGTTTTAAAAAATTCAATAGCAGAATCATGAAAAGATGAAGAAGGATTTATTCTGGTTTATATTTGATCTTTTCTGTCTTTTTTCAATAGAATGCCATACAATACAATGTTTAAAATATGAAAGATAATGCAGAAGGACATATACTATTGCAATAAGGTGTTCAGAGCTCTGTTTCTGGAGTTTGATAGCTGTATCGCAGCTGTAACAGCAAATCTAAGCTCTTGTTAGAAACATCAAGATTGACCAATGACAGCTCCGGTCTTTTGAGAAACAGGTATGATTTTGCAGGTTTACATCAGCCTCTATCTGTCCTCTCTAGATAAGAGCCCAGAAGGTCATAGAAGATTCCTGCTCCTGTCACTGGTACCTGGTGCCATCATCAGTCAGGCCCAGAGGCACACGGGCACAATGGCAATAGTAAAGATGAGCTGCTTGCACTAGTCTGAGTGCTCTGTGCAAGCGAGAAGGCACTTGCACGGATAAGGGATCTATTAGATGAGATTTGAGGTTGTTGGTGTGCTGAAAACTGACAGGGTAGCTGGATCCTCTTTAAATGGCTTAGGAAAAGCAGTGGTGCCCGAGAGTTGGAATCCCATTATTGGCCTTTCTGCTCCCCAGTTTTATCATGCGGAATAATAACTCCATTTCTCTAGTCACAAAAAACTTTATGGCTTCATTCATCAAGATAAGTGCAATTGTTGCAATGTTTAACTCCTTCCCCCCCTTTCCCCTGCTCTTCTGCAGTTCAGTTTGTCCTCTTCTCTCTAGGCTGTCTCTGATTCTAGCCAAGCCCTTTGTCTTCTACAGCTTGCATTATCTTGATGTCTATGAAATCAGACTGAATTTTGATCAAACAAATTAATTTCATAATGGTTCCACCACAGCTTCTTGCATGTAAAATGGGGTATCGCTATATTAATAGAGAGCACATGGTGAAAACATTCTAAAAGCAGCAGAGAAATAAGAGAATAACTGTAAATTCAATTATTTTGAAATGGCTGCACTGTATCTAATTACCTAATTGCAAGCTGAACATAATTAAATGATAAAAAATGATAAAGGTTAAAATGCTTGTTGGGGGGGAAACACAACATACAAAACCAAAACAACAAAAAAAGCACCCTACTGTGGAGAGAAACATCCCTGAATAAATTGTAGCAGACGGTTGGGCAGAAAGGTGGACCTGACAATAGGATATTATTTACCTTTCCTATACTGACTGAGATAATTGCAGTAATTGCACAGTTCATTTTCATACAAAGAGCAGAAATTGCTTGAAATCAGTTTAATCTGGAAGAAACAATGTGTTCCTCATATAGTAACAAAGCGGTTTAGGCAAGCAACATTTATTTCATCAAAAACTTGGAAAGGAACGAAAGCAGTTTGATTTAGCTACCAGATGGATGCAATGAAGAAGTCATCATTTGCTAGTTTATAAAGACAGGAGATATTTAAAGAAAAAAAATATCTACAGGATGTGCTGTAAAAGTACAATTTCAAGATAAGATACAGTTTCTGGAGGATTGTGGTTTCAGGGGTAACAAAGCCTTAATTTTGAATGGAATCAGAGAACATTTAAGGTAGAGACAGGAAGGATGGTAACCACATCAGTAGTCAAGCAAGAACCAAAGGAATTTTCTCTATCCCAGTGTACTGATCAGTACATCAAAAAAGGAAGATGATTCTTCAGGCTGAACAATATGGGTTCCTTTGCAGCTTTTTACAGAATGTTAGTCTACTTCGAAAAAGGGTTTTGTCCTGCTGTAACCTATGAATTTTGCTTGAGACGTGACTCAAGCCAAGCGATGAGTCAGGTGAAAGCAGATCACCTACAACCCAAGTGAAGAAATACTTGGTAGTACAACTGGTAGTTCTTCTGAACTGCCCCAGAGCTTTTTGTAATTATGGGGAGATCTAGAGATAGTACTTCTTGAGAAGATACACCATTATGGTATCTTGATGTATGAAATGCAGGGAGCTGTTGTTGAGCTTTTGAGAATCACCTTAGCTAAGAAAGAAAACTAACTCCGGTGCAAATGAAAGAGAATGAGTCTCTTACAGAGAGAGGTAAGCAAAATGAGAACTCCCCCTTCTGTCTGTACCTTCAGCTTCCATCTTTGTCTGTAGACAGACTCTTTGGACTTCATCCATATTAATTGTGCCGTGCTGGTGTTGTTCAGTGTGGAGTCAGCCCCTTTGAAGGACTGCAGCATGAGGAAGCCACTTTGATATCAAAATAAGCTCGCAGCATGTAGTCTTCAAAATCTTCCTGAATGACTGAGACACAATTGTGACAAGCTACGTTTTGCAAGTGAGCAGGCATGGGAAAGAGAGCATTATTTAATTCCTCAGTTTGAGAACTATGTCTTTACTTGTGGTTGCACTATATATAAACTTATGATCAACCTATAGTCTTTTGTTCTCCCACACGCTTTCTTCTTGCCTGTTTTTGAGCAATTAAATAATTTAAAATTTAACTACCACGTAAATACAGATCACTGAAAAGATAGGTATTTCTCTTATTTTTATTGAGTTTGTTTTAAATTAGCACTGTTGAATTTATATTTTCCTTTTCAGATATTCCTCTCTGAGAAGTGTCATTTAACTGAAAATACTGCTTATTATTTATGAGGCATCCTTTCTTTCACTGACAGACAGCTGGGGAGAGCATGCCATTTTTTGTTGGTTTTGAGAGATGAAATATGAAACAAGTGCTGGTTAATCCTTGAGCTTCCAATCTGACCTCCGCTCAATCGTTAGATGTCAGCAAGTTAAAATTTATAATATGGCCACATTAGACAAATTTGTCAAGGAAGCCATGTTGACTAATAAAAGGACAAGTTCTTCCTTACACAAATCAAATCCTGAACCCATAAAAGGCACTGCAGACCTTGGGAAGAATTGCGTGAAAACTGCTGTTTATTTTGTTTTTCTGCTCAGGGGACAAGCAAAACAGCCCTGTGACTTCAGCAGAAGCTACTTGTTGGAGTTACTGATGCATATGTTAAGGCTGAGAGGGGAAAAATAGAGGAAGATAACTAGATATTAGCCCTTAATTTCGATTAAGAGCACCTGACTGGAAACCTACATTAGGAATATCGTAGGTTATGTCTGTTTGGTGGATCTTCAGAGTGCAGAGAGGGGGATGATGGTTTTAAAACGTGGAATTTGGACAACATGCAGTTTTGATACCTGCCTGACTTGGTGCACAAATGGTTAGAGTTGTGATTGCTGTTGTAGGTGCAGAAGTTTTTTGGAGATTGAAGATCTTCTTGAAATATCTACTTCAATAAGATATAATACCTTAAGCAAAATTTTATTTTTAAATTCAGTGATTTCTCATACAGTTGCGTCAGTGCTAGTGACAGCAAGGAGGGTGACTGGAGGGTGAGAGCTCTCATTAAAGTGAGGAGCAAATGTGACCTCTCTATCCCTGGAAAATTTGTAATGAAAACTTCTACCTTTTCATGTAAACAGAGTTTGAATCAAGTTTGGAATGTCAGTTTCTCCAAACTGAAGAAAAAAAAAAAAAGGTAATTGGGTAATTTAACTGGTTTCATATTTTCTTACTGGCTTAGGCTTTAAACCTTTTAAGTGAAACTGGAACAGCTTGATGGTTTTGCAGGAAACCTAAGTGGAACATGTTGATCTGACTGACTTAAGCATGAAATTGTGTTTCTTAAGGGTTCTAAACAAAATCTCAGACTCATAGAGAGGGAACAAAATTCTTATATGAGTTAGCATAAAGAAAAAGCAAAATTTTACCTATTTTAAGGCATGAGTAAATGATATTCTAGTTACTTATCAAAACCAAAGCTTCTAATAATTTGGTTTCAAGATAAGTGAAAGAGAGTTAAAATTGCATAGGTTTGACAAATTAAAGTTGCATTATCTGGTTAGTGATGTCTTTGCATTCTGTTTTGTTTCAGGTCAGTACAATCTTTTAGCTGTACAAAATTCAATTCACAGTTGGTCTCTGTCTAGAGGTATTCTGGTACTCAGTTTCCCACCCATGATAGCTTGAATGGGTGATGCTTTATACAGACAGTGCAAGGACTCATTTCCCTTGGCAATATTGTCTCTTTTTTTCATATAGCTGAACAATATTTTTTTTGTGTATTAAATGAAAATGGACTTTCCTTCAAAATTTGACTTCCCTCCAAAGATTTAAATGGTTTTGCTTGGCACTTCTGTGTTCCTCGGTTACTACTTTAAGAAACACCAAGGGCAGATGGTGGACTGCATTTGTTAATTATTTCATCACCCTGCTCAAAGAAATGCCACTCTAGAGTGACTGATACCCTATTTGATGTCACTCATTAGTTAACTTTGGGGTTTAGCGAATCAGAGGGATTACCAGTTTTCATCTGTTACCCCTCTTACCTCTCTAAGGGTAAATTAATGATATCTGTGCACCTGACACATTGAACTAAGATCAGTATTCTGAACAGGGATGAAAATTCTCCTTTCTAGTCACAAGCTGTGTTCCTTTTACCTCAG
The DNA here is from genome assembly GCA_033628505.1 of Tringa tobata. Taxonomy (NCBI): domain Eukaryota; kingdom Metazoa; phylum Chordata; class Aves; order Charadriiformes; family Scolopacidae; genus Tringa; species Tringa tobata. Next base: position 3,931,165 of record JAHREE010000216.1, read on the forward strand.
GAGGTTTTCAGAAGATTTGAGTTATGTTTGATATTTAGCCTCTAGATGAAATCTAACTGTAATGAAATCATTGGCATAACTTCAAATGTGTTGAATCCAGCCTTTCACAAAGTTGTCCTCCACTGCTATAAAAGACTTTCTCCCTCCCAGTACAAAAAGGAGCAAGAAGATGACACTTGACAGTGAAAGATTTATTAATAAAATCTCTGTTCATCTTTAACAGTATACTGTTAGCACATTCCTAATTAACAAGCAACGAATTTGATTTTTCTGGCAAGAGGGAGGGGAGAAATCCCGATATTCTATGAAAACTTAGAAGTATTTTCAACTTCTCCTGATCTGATTGTTTCAGACAGTTTCCAGCCTGCAAAAAACCTGTCTTGAACAAAAAAAACAATTACCAATTCCCAGATTCAACAAGGGCAATCACTGACTGACTTCTCCAGCTTTGGTTGCATGAGCCAGTCTGGCAACCCACCTCAGGTGCCCAAGGAGGAGGCATGGCTTCCTTCCACCCTTCTCCTCCCTCTGCCCCACAGTCCCCCTGAAATCCAGCATCCTCCTCACCAACTCATTCAGCTGGTCCTACAGTAAATCTTTGTGGGTTTTATTTGAAATATTGCTGGCCTGAGGCACTGCATGGAAGGGGAGGCAGAAGCCCTTGGCTGGGAGCATGGATTTTGGGGGAGAAAGATGGGGAAGAAAGAAAAGGGGATAAAACCTCCTCTCTCTGGCACTAGGGAGCCACTGGGGTGGTTACACTACCTGTACAACCACAGCCTTCAAGGCAGCTGCTTTACATTCGGTTTTGTCTCTTATTTCTGTTGCAACACACTGCAAGAAAAGGGCATTTTCTCTTTGTTGATAAGGAAGAGACCCACAGGCCCTTCAGAGTAATTTCTCTTATCTATTAACCTCCATTTGCTGACACTCTTCTGACAGAGGTTGTAAGCCCTGATTGAAACTTTTTGGGTGGAGAACACCCTCTCAACTTGGTTATGTTATATACATAGAGATAAAACATTAGATTTTAATCTTTTTCTGAAGAAGATTTCCTGCTAGTCTCAAGATTTATTTTTTTCAATAGCACAGATTTTACCTTCTCCTATAGCAGTATCTATTTTTTGTCTATATTCTTCTGCATTTTTCTTTTGTATTAATGTCTTCTCTGGCACTCTGATAGTAACTGTCAGGCAGACCCAGTCTTGTATTGGTTCTGTTAACTTCAGCTCAAGTGTTTCCTCTCTGGCCTGACGTGGTTGCTCTTATTTTAATGAAAAATGCTTTGGTTTTGGTGGAACATCTGTCTGTATCGATTTTTGCAGCCACTGATTTCCTGAGGCTTTATCCATTCTTTTGAGTAAGACTCACACTGTTCAGGAACAGTTCCTAATCCTCACATCTCCCTCCACCTCGGAGTTGCCAGGAGAGCTGCTAACTACCAGCCATAAGAATTTCATAAAACAGCCCTAAAGCAAGAGGCAGCAGTTGTGCATTAAGTTGTATCATTTGTGTGACCTTCAGTATGTAGCCTGGACCCCTTCATTATCTTTGCTGGGCAATAAGAGAGTTCAGTGCACATAAATGTTGCAATGAAAATATTGGGTGTTGTAAAACTGCTGAGTAATTATAAAATTCACTACCATAGACAAAAAAACCCCAGGCATTTACTTTCTTTTCTTTTATCATCTCATTTCTATCCTGAGCAAATCAAAAGCTATCTTCACCAAGTTAATTCCTCATCTTTGCTATAGAAAACAGAGGCCAAAGGAGCTGGAAACCTGGCAATCTGAAATTCTCAAATGGATGTTGAGTACTAACCCCAAATCTAACAATCTATCACTACCAGCAGGCATAAATAACTCACTTCTGGAGTGCTGTGATCTACAAAACTCATCGAGTTGCTGCAACTATAACAATAAAATGTGGAGTCTTGAGTGGGTTGGGGGTTTTTTTTGTTGTTGCTTTGGCTTTTTTTCCCCCTGGATGTCATGTAGGACTCGGTCTTTTCCATCAGGTATTATGCAGCTAAGACCTGTAGGTCCCAATACAGTCACCATTCTTTGTGGTTGTCTGGTGTTTAGTGTTTGTGCTGTGTCTTCCAACTCTAAAATAGGAGACCATAGCATTTTCTTCCTTTGCAAGGACATTGTGTGAAAACTAAAAGTGTGGCTTATTCATACCATACAGTAATACAGATCAATAGACCAACTCCATCAGGTGAACACACGCAAAGGCGCTTGCTGTACTTGGGCATCTCAGCTTGGCTAAGCCTGAAAATAGCAAAGGCCCAAAACAGAATTCCTGTTTCGTGGCATAGTGAGAGCTCAAACAAGCCAGAATCCCTAAAAAAAAAAAAAAAGGTGAAGATTTATAATGTCTTCACCAGCAGCTCTCTCCATGCAGCGGAGTGAAAGGCTGCCCCACGTCACCAAAGGCATGATTAATACCTTGTTAAGGAAGCAGTGTTGAGCGCCGGGTATTGCAGGGGGAGTGCTGCACAGGATTACGGGCTGCACACATTTCGGGTAGTGATTGTTTCACTGCGCTTTGCTTGTGCCCTTCCTACACTTGGATACTGCATTGAGGTGGTAGCTGGGGAACCTGTACTGATCGGCTTTTTTTAGTTTCTCAATTTGCATCCAAATTTCAAAATAATGGTAAATGCTATACCACTGTGCATTGTCTAAGTAAATCTTTTCAACTCTGTGAAACTTTCTGATTTTATTTGTAAGCAGATATAGATTGCAATTTTTCTCATATATGATTATAGATCCAAATTCCACCTAGATCACAGAGAATGATTTTTGATAGAAAAATATGCCAGATTTAAGTCTTTTCAAGCAAATCTAGGCAACAAGGAAACTGTCTGAATGGCCACCTGCAGATTTCTGTGGTATAAGGGAATTTGTCACGTGGTATGAAAGCATCTGTATAGCAAGGATTTGGAAGAGGGATGTGTGCTGATGCCTTGCCTAATTCTTATTGGCAAGACTGCATTGTAGAAGGAACTTTACAGTTGGCATCAGTCTGATTACTCTGACTTTCACCAGCAGTAGGTTTGCATTGGTGGATCACTTCTGTGGACTCTCTGCAGACCAAGGGAAGGATTCCTTGTTCATTTCTTGTTGTTCTGTGAAGGAGAAAAGTGAATTTTTATTTTGTTGGGTGTCATAAGTATTTTGTCATAAGTAGTTGTGGACAGTGGATTTATATGGCCTTTCAGTTTCTCTGTGAGATGCTTGGAAGAACTGTCAAGCCTGGAGAAGCCAGCAGAGTTTTGGGGTACCTGATAGGTTAGAATGTTCTGTAAATATTCTTCAGTATCTCATACTGAAGACAAACTGTGGTATTGTATCCTAGAAGCAGAAGGCATTTTTGCTGAATTTAATGACTAATTCCTTTCAATAGTTCAGAGCAAACCAATTGAAGCCGGCAGCTACAAATCACAGCAGCAGTATTTGTTGGCTGGTGAGGTAGGTTATTTTGCAGACTGCTGGTAAATCTCTGGGAAGTTTCCTCTATGCCCGGCTGTTAGATAGGAGACATAATTGGTGCTCATGATGGGCAGACCCCATAAAAGGCCATAGGTTTGTAAAATTGCTATAAAATCGCTGGGTTGTAGAGAATTCTATGAGCAATAAATCTCTGTTTGTTTATATGATGGAGGCTGAATTCTGCAAGGTCCTTTCCAAACCTAAAATGAAGAAAGTCATAACATAAAAGAGCTCTTGAAGGAAAAAGTGTTGAACCCAAATAGTACAAGCAAAACGGTTCAAAGCAGGGATTGAAACAGGAGAGGACAAAGCCGAAGGATTAGTTATAATACAAATAGTCCCTGACATCAAAGGCCTAGAATAGCTATGGTTAGCTCAACTGATTACTGAAGCTCATCTAAAACCAAGCAGGAATAATAGTCCTTTTTGCCTTAAACTCTGCCCTGGCCAGAGGAAAGGGAGTGGATGCTTCTTTGAAAGGCAAATCTGAGAGTTCTGGCAGAGGGTTCCCAAGATAGAGTGGATGGAGACTGGAAGGCACTTTGCTGCCCAGCTGACCTTAGTGGTCTTTCCCTTTCTGTGTTACATCTTACAGCAGCGGGTTGGTACTAACATTTGGGTTACTAGCATGTGAGAACTCAAGCCTGGGAAGCTTTGAATAGCTAGTGCAAAATACTGGATCTCTTTGGCCTCCTAAAGTAAATGTAGACCAGCAGCTTGACAGCCCACAGTTTAGGGAAGAGAACATGCAGTATTAAACACTAAAAGATGGCAGGCACTGTCAGTGAAAGTGACATTTTGGTGTGAAAGGAGAATGAGATCATTGGTTTGTACGCATGTACCATCATCACCATCAAAGACCTGGATTCTGGAAGATATCTGTAATGTTCAATTGGTTTTGTTTGACCTACCAAACATTGTGTGAGTTGTGTATCACTGGATGCTTCCTTAAGGCACTTCCTTGTTAACTCTTTCTGGTGTGTATTCATGGTTCTCTTCTGCAAAGCAGCCTCTTTAATGTGGTGCAGATTATCATATGGTCTCCACTCTGAGACCAAAATTTAGCTAAAAATGTCAAGCTTCTCACTATTCTGGCAGACACAAAGTGATATGGTTTCATTGAAATAAGCTGAATTCTCCCCCCCACCCCTCCAGCCTGGGGATCCAGCCATTTGTTTGCATCAACTAGTAAGGCAAAGGGGAGGAAAAGGCTGTTGTTTTTTGTTTCTATGATAAGTCTAGGAGGAGACTCAAACTCTGCAGTAACTGCAGTCTTCTGAGGAGACTTAGGCATTATGCACAGCTTGAAATGTTTGTAGCCAATATAGCATTTAAATCTTCAAACCAATTAAGTGTAATTATTGAATGAAAGGTAATACTTTTCTTCAACAATATGACGGTTAAATTTAAATTGGTTTTTAAATTAGAAGGTGACACCTACTAACTGTCAGTCAATTAGGTGTTTATCTGAAGACTGTTGGCATGAAATTTCTTTTTTTTTTTTTTTTAAGAATATATATAGCCCGTGTATCTAACTGAAGAGCATTGTGTGCAGAGACAGTAAATACAGAGAGCACACAGGAATAAATGAAAAATGGAGCAAGGGATTTGCTTTCTAGAAAAGTGTCCGGTTCTCTTAATAGATATTGATAAAAGCTCTCTATTTATTCTACCCTATTAACTACCAAAATTGAACTCTTAGGCTAATATTTCCAAAAAGTGTTTAATGAAATAATTTGCCTATTTCCTATCCATTTATACGCTGTTTTGTTCATAAGTGATCTTCTTGGCTTCGAGCATTTCTACTACCTGATACCCTTTACAACTTTGTGAACTTTAGGCTTACAGGCATATCACGTGGTTCAAGGTGCAGATTTACCCCTGTTCTGCCCCATTACAACTCTCAGGTTTGCTCAGTGAGACAGTGCAAGTATCTTAATGAAAAACAAAATAAGAATAAAAGCCACTCAATTTTGATTGTTAAAAAGCTATGATATTCCTTGGGAATTCTCCCTTTCTACAACATATACAATGCATAAGCTTATGAATGCACAATTTCAAGATCATAAAATCCAGAAGTTTCATTTGATTAAACAGTAATTTGAGGTTACAATTTTTGTACTCCAAGCTGCATTACTAGATCTTCTCATTGGTTGGAATTACAAGCTGCTATTACTCTTAAAGTTTTAAGTATTTTTTCTCGTGGGAGAACTTGTTTGAGGTCTTTCTCTGTGTGACAGCTAAAGAAGCATACATTAATAGTTTCTGAAGAGTTCTTTTTGTAAGCAATTGCAGATAACTTTTATTTTGGCATTTATGATAGAAAAAGATAAATCCATGATGCTGTGCAAAGGCATGTCAACACTTGTAATAAACACCTGTTTTGAAAGCAATTGACATAACAGTATAAAGATTTTATTTACATGATGAAAGATGCCAAGTGATGTGGCTGTGTGACTTTTAAAAGATGTTTTCCTCAACTTAAAAGCCCTGTCAATCTCCACACAAACACTGTGTGATTCATTCAGTGATAGGAAGCTGTGGCAAGTAGCAACAGAGCTTGTTTCCTTCTGTTACAGCTGTAGGTAATTTTTAAGTCTTAGTTGCCTTCTACACCTGGAGACTGAGAGGGTGCCTTTTCCCTACCCCAAAACATTTTTCACTTGGGTTCTGATCATAGCACAGTATTTGTATCTGTGTCCGCAAGCAAGGAGATGGATGGAGATGGGTCATTCCTGATGAGCTCGTAGCTTCTTTTCATCCCTTGCAGCTCTAGTGGTGTTTGTCCCAGCTTCGGTAGGAAATGCTGAGGGGCTGTGACTCTGCTGCTCAGAGACCTCCCGCAGCATCGTGCTGCAGCTCCAGCTGCTCCGTGGGGCTGCCTGCCTGCAGGAAACAGTATTCCTGACCAAGGCCAGGCTTCACAATACTCTCCGGTAAAGCACTTAGAATTGGAGGTCTGTGCTTAACCAAATACTTCTGCGTATTAACAAAATAGATCAGAACTCATGTTCAAAGTATTAAAATGGAAGACCAATGCACAGGACATGTTGCATCTGTAACATTAATGTTTTCTATGCAAAACTGGTTGCTTGCAGGTGTAATTCCTGCTTGAAATTTGCAAATGTGAAATGCCTGCTTTGCATGCAATTGCACAAAAATGTTGTAGTAATCACACAATAATGGAGACAGTTTTATTCTTTTTGTTCTCCAGTTTCTATCAGAAACAGTATGTAAAAGACCTTTTTTCCCTTTCCTTTTCTTTCCCCAATATTCAGTTAGTAGTGGTTTCAAAAAAAAAAACTGTTGATAGTTTTCAATTTCTGCTAGTCCTTTTTTTTTTTTTTTCTCTCTGACCTTGCAACAAAATTACTAAACTACTTCATCATACAGAGGGGAACACTTAAAACAATTATCTCAGAAATGCTTCTATTTACTTTCCCTTTTAAAATGTTCAGCTTTTCAACGTTAAAATTATGTAGACAAGTGTCTCTGTTGTACCAGAAGACAAAAAAGAATAAAGGGAGAGGAGGGGAAGCCCCATAAGAACCACACAACAACCACTTAAAAACTACTTAAGGCATTATGTAGACTCTATTCTAGATCCATTTTGGACATTGGACTAAATTCCGCTTTCAGGTGCACATCGGTAGCTCTAACAAAGACTTTGACTTCGCTCAGATGTCGAGGGCAAGATTTGCCACCGCAAGCAAATTGGTTTGGTATGTAACAGGCACAATCATTGAGGACGATAAGTGGTATAATTGTAACCCTGACCTGTACAACAGCGTTACGTTATTCAGGCATTTAGTTGTGCTGTGGAATCTGCTGGAGACTGGTTATGTACCAGGAGAGCCAGGTACTGTGCAAAGCTAACACCTTGCTTCATCTGAAAGCAGTCAGACTCTTCCTATAGCAAAGCCAGAATGAAAAAGGGGGTTTTGTATTGTTTGTTTTCTGATTATTGGTTGTTCGTTTTGCCTTTATTTCCTGTGGAAGGGTCCAACAAGCCTTTGTAATACATTTGATTGATGACAAATCAGCATGCATGCAGTCTTTTCCAGTAAAAGCAAAAGTAAAAATGCAGTGTAGGGAATGAAATCGTGCACCATTTCCAGCCTCTAACATTCAGGCTGTGCGGCCAGTAAAGCACAGGTCTGAGCCCATTCCCAGCTACCAGGTGCCATTCATCCACCAGCCAAATGCTGTGACTACATTTGTGTCTGGGTAGGATAAAAGCTGTTCAATGTGCCAGGGAAAAACAGGGAGCCCAAATATATCTAGAACTTGACAGTGTGGAGAAATAACATGGATAGACTACCTGCATGCTGCAGGCTTCTGTGCTGGAAGCTACTGACACAAGGATAGAAATACAAGAAAGGAGATTATTTTTTCAGTGTGTGGGTGATCTCACAGTGGAACAACTTGCCCAGGGACACTGAAGTTTATCTCCTTGAAGGTACTCCCACCTTGACCTGAAGTTGGCCCCACTTTGAGCGATGGGTTGGATGAGATGACCTTCAGAGATCCCTTTACAAATTAGATTGGTTTGAGATTCCACGAATGGCGTGCAATAACCTCAAACTAAACTTGGTTGTCATGGTAATAGAATTTTCTTTTGTTTCCTTATGTACCTGTAAAAGAGCATGTGGTAGCCAGATCTCATGCCATCCAGTCCTTAACCGATCAAACAATCAAGTTTTAGTCAGAGGTTAGAATAAACCCTTGATCAGAAGGCAGTATTAAAACTTTAATTTGTTCTCAGTCTTGGTTTTAGCTGAAGATTCAGCTAAATAACGTACATGGTGTTAAATTCTGTCATCTGGTTACTCTTCTGTTTGTTGTGGTCTGTGTGGTTATACTCAAATGGTATGTATAGTTTCATTTTCTGGGAGAATTTGAACCCTAAAGGAGAATTACATGCAGCTGTGTATCGGATAGCGACTTGTTGACAAAATACTTTATTGCAGTATTTCTATATTTTAAAATGTCATTGACTTTGATATTGACCACCTATGTTCTAATTTTGACGGACAAACAATATTGCTACTGATTTTGTAATCAGAGCAAAATTACAAAATCTCTGAAGTGTTCTGAACCTGATTATCATGGGTATCTATAGACTAGAATTAGCACAAAAGGTTAATCTTAAGAGCTATGAATTACTGAAACTACCTTGATTGCCTGAGATAGGTCATGGGAACTACCAGTGCTGCTTTAAAATTCCATTTAACAATTCATAGAGATATTCTATGGTTGCCTATAGAGTACAATAATAATAATTTAATTACATTTCTAGTATATTAAATTTGAAATTACTTCTCCATTTCTTTTTGAATGTGCTCTGTGACAATTGGCAATAGTAGTACAAACACATTACTGTGTTCTGTTTCAAGCTGCCATCAGAGATCTTCTGTGTTCCTTGCAGAGGCAGCAAATTAAACTATCAAAGCACAAAAGGTGCAATTCTGTTATAGCATCAATGGCTGAGTTAATTTTCTAGATATTAAACAGCTAATTTTTTTCTGCTAAAAATGTGTGAGAATGAAAATACAGATGTTTAAAACAATATAGGACTTTTACAGTGGAATATTCTGACTGATGGTCAGATTTTTTTTCCATGGGAAGAATTTAGATTGAGAGTGACTGTATTAAAAAATAAACAAACAAACAAACAAAAAAAAACAACCACCAAATGAAACATAAGACGGAAAGAAAGAACAGTAATGTTTTAAAACAGGGCTTTCTCAATAAGGGCAAACACCAGGATGATAGTCATCAGTGCAGTATAATAAAATAGATTGAGAGGACTGGCTCAAGCTTAGGAAGACTTTGAAGGAAGGATTTCTAGGCAGAATTACAGAGCTTGGCCCACTGCTTGTCTTGCTGTCTTTAGTGATTATCAGATTGCTGGTAAAATTAAGGCTCTGGTCTTTGCTGCTGATAATGACTTTTGGTCATATCTTAGCTTTTTTTCAGAAATATTAAATCTTTGACAAAAGTAGTTGGGGATTTCTTTGTAAGCTATGCAGAAATCAGAGAAATAGGAAGGCAACTGAAACCTTGAGAGAGAAAAGTTCAGAATTGACATAGATGATTGGATGATCACCAATATATTAATAAAGTTAATTCTTAAAATCACGTCTGACTTTAAAAACAAAATACTTGAGCAACATGTAGTGAACCACCAGCATGTCACAAATGCTTTTTATAAGTGTTGCTGAAATGTGAAAAGAATGATTTCTGAGTTCATAAAGAAGGGATATAAAAAGCAAACAACAATATGTTAGCAGATCGAAGGTGTCTACTCCTGGAGGCAAAACCAAACAAATGGACAGTCCTGCCACTCTCTCATCCCCTGTACAAAATGTTATTGCCTGGTTAGTTGTCCTAATCCTGCCTTTACTATTTGTTTAAGCTACTCAAAGTGTTTCTTCTCTCCCTTGTTTTAAGCTGCGTTGAAAATAGCTCCATTGAGTTTAAAAACAATTTCAGCAAATTAAAAGGCAAAGTTTGTGGAAAATGGGCAGCTAAGAGGTCAAGTAGTTGGGTATAAATAGGGATGAACCAACCTGTTGACACTTCCACCACGCACTTCTAGAGGTTCCCAGTGTTTACTCTGCTGCCTTTTCTGGAGTCTCCTCTAGCCCCGATTCCTCTAGGGCTGTTGCTAGAAGAGCTCAAACCCAGAAAGCAGGTTTGTGGAAAACTGAGGAAAGCTGATACTGGAAAAAAGTCTGAAATAGATATTTTCTTTTTCTTTTTTATTTTTTTTTTTGGAAGTGGCTTCTGGTTTGGCCTCTAGAACAGCTTCAGGAGACACAGCTCGATTTCTCTCTGTGACCATTTCTAGAGTCACCTCAGGGCTGCCTCCAGAACAGTTTCTCATGTCATTTCTCAATCAGTTTCTGGGTGCAGTTCAAGAGCTATGTCCACAGCCACTATTTTATTCTCAGAAAACATAGAAGAGTTTCTAGAACTGTCCCTAGACTAGTATCTAGAGCAACACTTCAAACATTACGTTAAAAGAATTGTTATTTAAATTTCCTATTTCAGGAATTATCATTCTTCTGCAGAAGAACATGAAGTGCAAATTACTTGTATTATTTTGCACATCTGAATTCTATTATTTCACATGGTGAATTTCTGCTATTTCATAGCACATCAGATCCAGGCCAAAGAATTGATGACGGCCAGGCCAAAGAATTGATGATGGCGGGGGGGGAGAAATTGGTAGCAATCTATTAAAGTGAATAGTAGCCTAATGTCCTCAAATTTAGGAATCCCAAGGTTAATTTTACTTAATATACCTATGTTGGTTTGATAACTAGAGTAAAATCTTTTGCAGAAAATTTGGAAAATAATTTTTTTAGCATTGAATGATACTTTTATTTACTTTTATAAAGATTAATCTTACTTTAAAGCCAAAAGCCTTGATGTCACCTGTACATTGACAGTAGGGTTCCATACTTTATGTTCTGCCGAGATGGCTGCAAGTGACTGTGACTTACCATTGCAAATTCCATCAATCTCACAAAACTCCTTTTGTCAAAACAATTCAGACTCTGCTGTGGTAATCAGATAATTGAGACTATAGTAAACTGGCAGCAATTGCTAAATTAATTTGTGAAACAGCTTTAAGTAACAAATAGATGGGAGAAAATCACAATCTGATTATAGATATTGCAGAAGTAAGAAACCAAATTAAATTAATTGGATAAATTATTCATTGTGAATCACTTTCTCAGTACTACAACTAACACCCCAGGGGAAAATATACTGTAAAACTTCAAATCAGAGTTAGAGCACTTTCTTTTGATTTCTAATAAAAAGACTTGAATGACTGCAGGTGCCTTGGATACCTCTTTGAAACTATTCCAATTTCAGCATGGCAAAGGAAGCAGAATTGAGGGTTATGGAACAATATAGAAAGATGGATATGGGAATCAGAGCTCTTGATTCTTCTGGCTCTCTACCACTTGCTTCACTTACGATCTAATCTACAGATCTTGTTACTTAAATTGTCTTCTAAAGATCAGAAAGGCTACAATACAAAGTAAACCAGAAATATTACTACAGTTCTTAGGAAAGACAAACCTTGGGTTCCTAAGGAGATGTGAAAATGGAGGAAATGTATTATGGGCTCCTTATCCAGATATGATAGTCAAAATCAACCACGGACAGAAGAGGATGGAACAAAAAGGGTTGTGCTTCCTCATGCTGTTGTGCTGAAGCTTTTGGCTCAGCTTCATAAGCATTCAGCAAACAGGTCATTCTAATTCAGCTCGCAGTTTCTGGGTTATTTATTTTATTTTTTATTTTTGTAAGTAAATGCCTAAGTGACCTTCAGAATCAAGCCCATAAAAGGCTTCTAGGATTGTGATATTGATTAACTATTTCTAATTGGAAATTTCAAGCATATGTTTCATATTAATATGGGGAAAAATAATATGAAGACTCATTTTTAGTAATATGAAGATTCATTTTAAAACATCTAGTTATAAACTCAGGTGCAATAAGTTTCTTTGAAATTTGCTCCATTTGTTCATAGCATAAGCTGCCCTTAATACTATTTCCTTTTGTCTTATTTTGGTTTCATCTAAACAAAATGAAAGCAGCCAGAGGCTGAAGCACAGAGTGATTAATAAATGCATACCTTTTTGAATTAGTCGCATCTGACAAGAAATCTAAGATGAATGTAACAGTTTCCCTAACAAAAATGAATTATTATTTTTTTCTGATCCTAAGTACAAATTCCTTTTAAAATCTACCCTGGGATTTTGTTACTGCAAGGTAGAGACAACCATTGAGGTGTTTTTCTGGAGAGTTCACTGATGATAAGAATTGTCTTTGAAAAGACATGTTCAATATAATAAGAATTAACATCATGCTTTACCTTACTTTATATCTCAGAGCATTGGATTGAGGATGATACCAAGACACAGGAATTAAGCTGTCAAAGGAACTCTTTTTCTTTTGTTGCTTTCATCTACAGCTAGTAGAATAATTATCATCAAATAATGGATTAGCTGGACTTTTGTGATATTTTTAAATATGTAGTTGAACAAGTATTTTAAAGTTACTCATTTTGTTGCAGAGATGAATTGATAATTTAACAAATATGCTTCTGAATAACTTATTTATTAAGCAATGGGCTTTAGTTGGTTGTTAGGTTGTTTTTGAGTACTGGACTGATTCATCCAAATAACTTAAGCAGCTATGCTACCAGGATATATAGGACAGGATGATAAACATTTTAGTAAAATATCTGCTTGCAGAGTTTGTGCAAGGAATCCTATAATTATCCAATGACAATTTTGGAACAGCATCTGCAAAAGTCTGCCTTCTCTTGTTTCAACTGAAGTATCAGCTGCAAAATCTGAACTCAGTTTAATACTGTGAAAAAGTGAAGTGGTCTTCTCCAATATTGTTTTCTGTCTCTGTATATAACTCTGCTTCTAAGAGGACTAGAATTTCCGTAGTTTGCTAGATTCTCTGTCATGTCTGTAGCTCACAGAAGCATCTCCCTATGGATGTGTCCTCGGGCTGGGCAGTGTTCTTGGCAACGACACCCTGCTCACCTTCTCCTGTGAGCCCTGCCTGTGGCTTGAATGTGGTTTCCCTCTATATTTTTGGACTTCTAGGTTAATTAAGATGTTTGTGATTTGACTGTATGTACTCCTAATTGCAGCAAACATACCTTGTAATTTATAATCAGGTTACTGTGGAAGTTCAGAGTTTAATTCACCATCTTTTTTAAAACCATCTGCCTGGAAGCTTATGATTATAGAGGCTTCTTCCCTGATTTCTTTTTTTACTCTCCCTGTATGCAGTTTGTTTCACATAATTACATATAGCAATTATGTAATATGTGACAGATAACAAGATGAGACATATGTGACTTGCTACCTCAGTTTTCCTCTGAAGATCATGTGGAGTTGCTGGTGAGAAGTTGGTCTCACAACAAACTGGACTGGACTTTCAATTAGTCTTATTCCCCATCCTGATGCCTTGGGACATATTCACCTGTCAGATTCACAGCTCCTGCAGTAGCAATATTCTTAATCTTTTCTGTTCACTTCTGGTTTCCCTTTTTGTCTTTGGCATGCAGAGACATAAGCAGCCAGTCTGGCACGGAGCTGCCTGGCCTAAACATGTCTTGCGTTTGCCCAGTATGTGCAGAGGATTATCGTTGATGAAACCAGTAGCCATTTTAGGTCTGAGCTCCTTCTCCATACTACTAGCTTTCATTTTTAAACTTACCTGCCATTGCTAGAGGTCAAGGCTCACAACTTAAACTGTATGATTTGAAAAAGAAGGGAAGCACTCAGCTTTCAGCATCAGAAAGGTAGAGACCAGTTCCCCCAGGAGGATGTCAGAAAGCTGTTTTCATTTCTCTTTCCTACAGGTGACATACGTGGTCAGCTTCTCAGCAGTTGATAATCAGCACACTTTCACAGAATCTCTGAAAAACATGGCTTTTAAAGGCATTTACTTGGAGTTTTCAAGTGTTGATTTTAGAAAGCAAGCAGGAATTTTGTGTGAAGAACCTCCCATCTCCAACATGACCCTTCCATTAAACTTGTGTTCACACTAAAGACCCCTGTGCAGTGCTAGGGTTTCTTGGCTGAGTTTTCCTAGAGTCTCAATGGTGGGAGAGAGAGTTAGCCTGCTCTTTTTTATTTGCGCTTTTTTTTTTTTCCTTTCTTTCTGTGCCTCTCTTCACACTCACACAATTTAAATAACTGTTGTGCTCATGGTCTGGCTAAATTACAGCAGCACCATGGAGCTCCATAGGGGTGACCCTAGTCTGGGTCTCCAGCCCAGTCTGGTTCCAACCTCCATTTTATCTCCAACACTTGATACGCTCCCTTCTCACTCCTGTGTCTCTTGCCAACACCAGCAGTTGCTAAAGACCTTTAGGAAGAAAACTGCATATGTCTGCACAGTAGAGTCATCTAGCTGACTGATTGTGGGGCTTTCTAAATCCCATTATATCACTCTGGACTCTTGTAACTGGATTGGAATATAAATGGAAATTTACAGAGCCCTTTTAATGCAATGCTGCCACATACTTCATTGATCAGATTTTTCTGTTTGTTCTCTAGACATTTGTATAGTGTTTTTTAAATGTTTAAGTAGCATTAATCTTTTTCTTTAAAAAAAAGTGTGTCTACAACTATGATCTATAAGAGGCAAGTATTCTCACTTCTAGGATCTAAGGAATAATTCTCAAAGCGTGTGAGAGGCGCTCAGGAGTAAGACTTCCAGTCGAAGGATCATGTGAAAACGAATTGCTCATGTCTGCTGTCCTGGACCCGAGGTTAATTACTGTAATGTAGAACAGACTGAGGTAAATGTTGTGCACAGATCTCCTCAATTAACCCCTTGTCTAGAAAGGAAGCATTCTGCAATAAGCAGTAGAACATCTAGTCATTTAAATAGCAGGTGTTTCATGACAATGGAGCATTGGAGGAGGGAGTGGGAAAAAATATTCCAAGAAATGCCATAAATACATAGAGAAAATGGTGAAATTGAGGGTTACGTGAAATCCTGCAGTATAAGACAAAGAAATAACAGAAAATAGCACAGGCCAGATATTTATATGACAGCCTTTGACATTTTGTGTGTGTGTGTACAGTTTTCGATACTCAAACACTATCCCCTGCATGTGATTGATTATCTGGGAGTCTATAAAGCCACCTGCCAGCAACAGTTGTCTAAAATGCATCTAGGAGTGCCTTAGAGGAATACTTTATCACACAGAGAGTAATTAAACTGTGGTAATAACTCACACAGAAATTCATTGAAGGCAAAAATTGGGGCAAATAAATGGATAACAGGCCTGTCAGGAGTTATAACTGATAGTGAAGAAAGACTCTGGAAGGAATATTAAACATCTCAGGTCAAGAATTAGGGCTTATCCTTCACACCTGGAGATGTGACATATTGAGCAGACAATTAGGCTTCTATCTCTTCTCAAGGTCTGTGGTGACCACTGTTGGAGATGGGACAGTCTAAGGATTGTTACCCATCCTCCAGTGTAATGACCCCTGTCCATAACTAGAAGTGATTACCATCTGCTTGGAAAACAGGCTCTTTATCATGGCCTGTCTATGTACAATATTCTTCTGCTTTTTCTCTATCTTATGAGATGTCCCTTTCTGTACTTTCATAGCCATGGAGTTTAAGCTCTTCTCATTTTGCAGCATTGCAGAAGCACAGACTGAAAATAAGAATAACATTCTTAGTTGCCTGCAGCAGAGGATATAAGGGAGAAGGAGTTATTGTATCTGTTATTGTCAGAGTGACTCAATTGGCAACAATATTGCTTCCAAACTGGTAGGTTTTGGGTTACTATACCATATCACAGATGACGCTGAACTGCGGAACTGGGGATGGTTTCTGAGAAGAAATCGAGAGACAGAAAGAGAGAGAGAAGAGTTAATGATGAAAAATGCTTATGATTCCCTTAGTAGGTAGCACATGTTGTCTTCCTTAATAAGTCTAGAGTTGGTATTCCAGATGTGTGTTGTTCTTCTCTCATTTGTCTTTTACTTAGAAACCTCACTCACCTACACCACCCATTTTCTTCCCTCACCCTTTCAGTTCAATACTAAAGCTCAGAGAAAAGTGTAGATTTTAAAGTTGTAATTTCTTTAATTGAAAACTCTCCATGGTAAGGAAGACCATGAGGTATGAGCACCGTGACTGCTATAATGCTTTTTCAGTAACTGTTGGGTTCTCAGAGCTATTTCCATACAAATAATAATAGTAATTAAGCAACAGATATTTTTGGTCTTCGTCTTTCAGAAAAACTTCCATGGCAGTGCCCAGAAACAGATTTCAGGTTTTCTCTGGAAAATGTATATATATTGCAAGGCAGCTGCTGTAGAAAATGAGCCTGATCTCTTCACTGAAGAAATTAATATTAATATGAGATGTTCATTTTCTTCTTTGAAAATCTTGAAGGTCTGGACCAGGCAGTTTTTTCATATATATATAATGTTTGTTATGAGAAAAATCAGAATATTTTCAGAGGAAACTGTCATTATTTTCCTGGGGAAAAAAATTGTTTGCTGAAAGCAATTACCTATTAGGGAAAGAAAACCAGTTTGATGAGAAATTGACCACCTATCAAAAATTGATCGGCTTTGCCAGACTGGCTGAGAGAAAAAATTAGCTAGAGAAAGATAGAAAGCCAGAAAAGAAGGGCCATAGAGGCAAAGGAAGAGATGCTTATCAACACATTTCATTCCTTATCAGAATCACTGCTCTGCAGCCGCTTTACCTAAATAAGGATCATTTTAGTTACAGTCCCTTTCCTCCTCTTTTGGGTGACTAAATTTGTGCTATAACTTGATGCAGTGTGACCTCAGTACCTGTATTCTGCTAGGGATTGCCATGTATTTTCTCCACTGTGTTGGAGCCATGAGAAAACACTGAAGTGAATCAGGGTTGGTGGAGTGTTTTTTTTTATATATATATTTTTACTTCAGCTGTCTTAAAACGTGGGGTAGCAAATGTTCGATTTGATTGAGTTTCTCAGAAAATTCTGCTTATCTCAGTCATTTCTTTCAAGCCATTAACTATGGTTGTCACGTATACTTGTCACTAAACAAGGCTTCAGCTGCCAATCCCCAGCTAATTTATGGTACAAAAATTCCTTGTTCCAGGAAAGACACTTATTTCTTTGAAATAAATGATTTGTATTACACGTTCTTTTGATTTTTCTCCTTGTTGCTTATATTTGCCTGGTGGTTTTTGTTTGGTTGGTTGGTTTTTTTTATATCCAGTGAGGCAAAATAATACTTACCTTACCTTCGTAGGAAAAGGTCAGCAGACTTCCAAGAAATGGGATAATGCAAACAAAGGTGCTTTGGTCAGGGCTTTGAGAAAATGATGTGTTTGCTGACAGGCCCAAACCTTGGCAATTCAGGGTGGCAGTCCTCCTGAGAGGGACAGAAGTGGGAATCCCTTCCCTAGTGCAAAAAGCAGAAGAAATCTAATGTTGCTTGACCTCTGGGAACAAAAGAGATGGGCAGAAGTAGCCAGCAGGAAATGTCATGTTCTTGTTTTTCCACTATAAGGGTATAGGTGCTTTGTAGGGAAGAGCCTGTTTCTCTGTCTGGACTGCCAACACTCTGCCCCTTCTCCACCAGCACCCTCCTGCTAGTACTGCCTACATATGTCCACAAATGTGTAGAGAACCCAAGAGCTCCCGTTTGGGCAGACTGATTTCTAACTTTGCCAAGCACACAAGTCAAAGGCAAAACTAATTAATGTCACTGTGCTGCAGACTCTTCCCTAATGAATCCCCCTCCTCTTCAAATTAACCTTAAATGAAGCGAGTAACATATTTTGCAGATGGATCGTTAGCGGTGCTATCTGGCACACAGGAGTTTGATGTTGCATTTCCTCACCATTTCAATTGGAATTACCCAAAGCTGTAGCACAAAGGAAAATTAAGCCATTGGCACCAGTGGCTTCTCTGTATCACAGCCAGCAATTGAACCAGAGCCATTGCTGTTCTTTTGCTTCATGGTTGTGTCATTGAAACATCTCCCATTCACTCTGTACCTGCATGCTTAATAAACGCAGCAGTTCTTGCATGGCAAAGGACTTAAACAACAGGCTTTTAGCGTTAACTTCACATTTCTGTCTTTTCTGATGGTTAGAACAAATCATTGCTGCACATGGAGGTAATATTTCAGTCAGCCTTGATGGAAGTAGCTTGAATGCCAAGAAACATGAAGACTCAGCAGCTTGGGTTTCAGCATGTGATTGCTGCTCAAGGAAATACCCCATGCTCCTCCTGTAGTTAACTATTAAGAAACTAATTTTGTTGCTGGCAGGTGCAGTTCCTCAGGATGAGTTGTGGCATGGACCTGTTAGGAGTTTGAGCATTGTGAAGAAGAGCCGTTCAGAGCTAGCAAGAGGTTTTCAAATGAGCTCAGTTGCTGTTTAGAGATCCAAATACTGTGGCTAGATCTGGGACAGCTCCTTCCTCTTGGCATCAGTGGAGAATCCTCCACCTTGAGAAGACTGGCATCTGTTTAGGACTCTTGAAGTTCTGACTCTGCAACCGCTGAGTAGAGATATGAGCACACGTAAGATGAGGTCCTGAGCCAAGGCTCAAGGTGGGCACATGGCACACTGGGAATTGTTTAGAACAGCCTGCCCTGGTATTGTTGGTGCTAATTGGCAGGGCTATTTTAAAGTTGCTTTTCAGCCTACCTTTTTGTTTTAGTGGTGAAAGCTGAAGTACTGCACAGTCAAGACAAATGTAAGGACTTTCTTTCCTGTACTGCCTCTGTCCAAATTCTGTCCTTGTGTTCTTTGCATCATCTAAAGTTACATGTTAAAACAACAGCAAATAAGAAAAACTGAAGCCAATCCTGAGTTTTTGTTATTGCCAGGAAAAATGCTTTTATCAATCTATTTAAAAAGATTAAAGGGTATGTTTTGAAATAATCAAGTAAAAGGCAAAAAAAGTCTCCTTTGCCTCTGAATGAAGTGAACATTGCCAATAGGAATGCATGTTGTTCAGAAAAGTAAAATGGAATCTTGTTGCTTGTCTGGAAACAAAAATTGGTGTCTGGAGGCAGGAACGGGGGGAAAAAAACCCCTTTGAACTAGGAGTGGGATGACAAACTGATATGCCAGGAACTTAAATCAAAGATGTACCTGCAGGAAGGAAGAGAATTGCAGGGAGGAGAGAAAACCCAAATGATTGAAAAGCAAATAGCATGGTATGGAAAGTCAGGGAGAGACATTGACACTTGCAGATACCCAGGTCTCTCCACTAGTCTCTTTAAAATGTCAAAAGCAGGTGTTTCCTTTTGAAATGCAAGCTTAATGTGGGCATTCAGCACAATCTGTCCCAGGTGCTAGAACAGTATGGGGTTTCATCTTTCCCAGGTAATTATTGCTGAATACATTGTGTAACCACTGCACCTGCCAGGTAAAAGACCTATGTTTAAAAGAGGGAGGATAGATATATTGATAGCATCAGGAAGAAATTTTCTGCTTCAACTAGGACTTTTTAAAGTCTTAAGTAATAATTTTTGTTTAATTAATTCTTAATCAATACCACAAACAAAAAAAAAAGGTGTAGTCACCAAATATAACTTTGTCCAAATACGACTATGGATATACATTCATACAAGAGATGTACAAACCCACATTTTTAAAAACAAATTGAAAGGAACCTATGAAGAATATTGTCATCATAGATGAAAAAGACCTCTTCCCTTCTGAGCTAGATGCAAGAGTTCAACTCCTTTACTGGAAAAGGGGGTGGAGATCGCCAATCCCTGTATGATACATAACTAGAAACAATCTCACTTACGCTCCAAGCATCAGGACTTGGTTGATTTTAAGATATGGAAATCCTTTCTAAGTAAAAAGGAGTTAGAGCCCTAAAATTGTTACAGGCTTTTCTTTATCCAAGTGAACACTGACAGTTTGATTAGAAAATTGTCCCAACTCAGAACAGTACCTGCACATTTTTCTTGTGTGTAAATGCCCTGTAGAACTTATTTTCCTCCAGTGAAAATGACTTACCACAGAGCAGGAAAATTAAGAATTAGCTTGTAGGTGTTGCTCATTAGAGATGCCCTGATAAAACTGAAAGGTTTTGAGAAATAATTAAGCTAGACCCCTTTGGAAATAGAAGTCTAAAACTCCCCCAGAAGAAGGAATGGTGACAGGTTGTTTGTTCTTTTTTATTTTATTTTATTTGTGGTCACTTGTTACTGTGGTCTAGATGTATTGGGACCTTATTACTTTTGGTGTTTGGAGCCCATGCAGATTTGATTTGACCTTCTAGTTAGGTGAAAGTCCCATCTATATTCATGCGAGGAAAGATCTCGTGTCTGTGGGAAAGTCAAAATCGTTCTTGCGCTGCTGTTAACAGCACAAGAATCTCTGGAGGAGATTAATTTAGTTCTGAGAAGCAAAGAAAATTACAGAATATATGGATGATTTTAGACATTTTATCTGTTCTGCTGATAAGATTAAAAAATTACTATATGCAATCAGCTGTTTTAAGTACTGGGAATTCTGTTTCAGAACCTCCTCAGCTCTTCTATGAATAACTCACAGTTTCCACATTTTTACCTCATACATTTTGAATTCTTCCTAAAGTTTGAACAAGGTACTGTGAATAGGCACCACAGAAATTTGCAGATATTACCCAGATGGATGAAGTATTTCTACAATTGGAAGCAAAAGAATGTCTAAGAATGGGCAAAATTCCATACTCAAAATTAACTAATTTAATTGAACTGAGCCTTAGTAATTACTACCATTAAGCCAAGTGCTTATGGGAGATACTACATTGTATAAATTTAAAAATTGTTACTGTACTTACAGTTATTCATACACGTGAATATGGTCCTTTCAGTACAGATGGGCTACAAAGAGATATTTGCCTTTGTGCCAAATTAGAAAAAGTGGCATTTACACTGATGAAAGATAAGATCCAGATACACTGATTTTGTCAAATTAAAATACGCTTATTCTACCCTGTGCACTGAGATTAAAATGGGCATTGCAGCTGGAAAATATACACTGAAACAGATTGTTATTTAGTCCAAAAGAGGAGCATGCACCAGAGAGAGTCGTTCGCTGTTTAAATTGAGGTTCTTTAAATAGCAAGGCAGGATTTCTGAGGGTTAATGTGACTGCCCTGCAAATACTTGTGTAGATAGGATTATTTGGAAAGATTCCCAACTTCAGAAAAGTTCTGTTAGATTGACATCTGGGCGTAAGTAGTGAACAATAGTAGTAGTAGTAGTACACAAATTTTTGGAGCTATTTTTCAAACCAGATTTGTTTTAGGTTCTTTGTCATCTTCTTCTCTGTTCAACTCTGCACAATTTCAAGGATCATCTAGTCTGATTTGAGTTTGTGATTATCTGCTCGCACCCATCACTGGAGACCTTGGTCTGTAGGGATGATATTTGCTGGATGTCGCTGTGCTACTCAAGAGGTATCATAGCAACTGTCAGAAAGTCCAACAGCCACGTTGCAGGCACTGATTTCCAGATTACAGATGGTGTAGGCATGCAAGGCGTAGCTTTAATTAGCAGTGTAGTTGTGGTAGTATAGAACTCAGGCTTCTTGGGTGACTCTGGAGCACTTGCCTATAAACCAGTTGCTGCTGTGGTAACCCCGTTCACAGAGCTCATGCTGATGCTCTTTTAAAGTAATCTCAGGTATGTCTGTCTAATCTGCAGTCATAGCAGTTGGTGCAGTGCAGACACACAGCCCAAAGCGATAGAGAGTTTGTCTTTGAAAATAATTACCAATAAAAAAATACCTAAAATGCAATGATGTAGCAGCAAGACTCATTCCACAAAAGCACCGAAATGCTACAGTGCCACTGCATGACACAAAACAGCAATGAAGTCCTCAGTGCAGCCTTACAGGGTGAAATCTGGAAGTCAGGGCAGCTCTGTTCTTCCTTATTCTGTTAATGTTTAACCTTGGATAATTCACTAAATGTCTGTTACTGCAGGCTGCTGTCTCTAAGTAATAAAATAAACAGTAATATTTATTTCCAATATAGGTTTCAAGGCCTGATTAAGCATTTTAAAGCTATACATAATAAGAGCCATATTACATCCTTTGGAAGATTATTACATTTTTAGTTGTGATTAACACTTGATTAGCCTTACTTCCACTCAACCTTAGAAATTTCATCCATTTTACTCTGCCCATTATTATGGATATCTTCCCAACATTACACATTTGACATGATTTTTAATAGCTTTAAAAAGCAAACTCTTACTCTACTTGTATACTCATGCCATTTGTATAACTAGCTCTCCCACCCACAAGAGAACAGAACAAATAATCCACACAATTCAGATTTATTTAATAATCACAAATATTTTAGCTTATGAATATTTCATATCACCTCACTTTCACCAAGAATATAGTTATGCTGAATGTCTATATCATCAGATTATGCAGAGAAAAACAGAAAACATATGTTCTATGTAGTTTTTCTTAACAATTCACTGAAGTGAGAACACCTGGCACAGTTAGGAACAGGATGCAAAGGAATTGTTTCCTTTTGTTATTTGCACTTTTGAAATTTTAACTTACATCCCAACTATAGGCATGTCTTTAGGAAAATATATTTTTAAAATGTTTTGAAAATTTGTCACTTAATGTAAAATAAATTCATTTCTTCTTGTGGTTAAAAATGCACTTTGCATTCCACAAAGAGCTACGTGGGTAATATTCAGACAGGATGGAAAAGGAAAGGAAAATGGAAAGGAAAAAGCAATATCTTGCTTTCACAATATTTGTCTGCCTTTAAAATCTTCTTGGTTGCTATTCATATTGCCTAGATCGTGGATGAGATTGTGGCAACACATTGAAAGCAGTACTCTGTTAACTGATGATGGGAAACTGTGCCTATAGCTCTTGTGGTAGGACAGGGTTGTGCATTGATACTGCACGTGACAGACTCCCTGTTTTCATGGAAATGGAAGTGGATCATTTAGACTTTGAAATGGCACAAACAATCTCAAATTTTAGCAGTAGACTAAATACAACTATAAAAAAGCTAGTTCTAGGAAGAGACCTGCCATCTATGCAATGCAGTTAGCAAGTTACAAGAATTGTTCAGAAGAGCCATGGCCAAAATAAATGTTTAGGTTTTTCCTGTATCTATTTCAAACATGCCAAAACAATATGTTTGTATTTCTGCTCGTGCTCAGTAATCACAAAAGGCATTGTTGCAGCAAATTGTGTATGCATGTTCATAAATCCCAGTGATACAGCAAGATACAGCATGCATGTGGAAGTCATGTAGAAAATTGGTGAACCAGGACCAAAATGCATCATTTGCTAAAATAAAACAAAACTAAGTATTTAGAGCAGATTTTAGCTGGGGAGGACAGGTGGTAAATTGTCAGGTCGATCTAGCTTTGTGAGAAATAGTTTACAAAAACACAGTCAAGTACAATAGCCAGTAAGAAACCCATTATCAGGTTTAATAGCTCAAGTGTGGGTGACCTCCAATGCCAGAAGAATCTGGAAACTGCCAACTTGGGCAGTTGGCTCTGCTCTGAGCCCTCTCAAACAAACTAATCATCAAGTTAACAAATGGACAGACTCACTCACGCTTCCTTGCCACTGGTAAAGCCAATTTGAATCTGCTTGTTTGATGGCTTAGTTTTAGAGGTTTTCTTCATTTGATAAGCCAGAAAACCTTTAGCTGGCAGTGTCTAAATCAGAGCAGACAAGGAAAAATAGTATTCTAGCAAAAAGGATGGGAACAAGTTATTTGATATCCATTATAGAAACCAGTAGCGTTACTATGGCTAGTGATGACACATCCTGAGATACAATCAAATATAATAACATATTGCTTATGCTTTGCATAGCCAACACGACTCTTGGCATTACTTAAACTGTATTTCTGGCAATAAGCAGTGCCAGGAGGTTACGGATGGTTAAATACCTTTCATGAACAGAGCAATCTTCTAGGATAATGACAATAACGAACTGATTTCAATGTAGAGCAAATTCAATAAAACTGATTAAATACAGATTGCCAGACTCTTTTCTGGTTTACAACTGGGCAATGCTTTAACAGTGCCAAATGTATTTTG
Source organism: Tringa tobata (assembly GCA_033628505.1). Taxonomy (NCBI): domain Eukaryota; kingdom Metazoa; phylum Chordata; class Aves; order Charadriiformes; family Scolopacidae; genus Tringa; species Tringa tobata. Next base: position 3,955,295 of record JAHREE010000216.1, read on the forward strand.
TTTCCCCTGTTAAAAAATGACATGAAATCTGCTACTAATTTTGTTAAGAAGAAAAGTGCTCCAAATAAAAAATAGTGCAGTTTTCCTCAAGCTGTTTCTGCCTTATAACCTCAGGAAAGTATTTTCATGAAGTGAAAAATATATTGGTAGCTTGTCGTTTAAAAACTCTTTTTTTTGTTGTCTTTGCCTTGGGGAGGAGAAACAGTGCAAGCTACAAACAATACTCATGAGTAAATGATGATAAGTAGATTTGTAGCATACTTAAACTGGTTGGCAGGATGTGGGATTGTTCCTTTACAAAAGAGAGACATGAAGCACAGTGAGACAGAGGGCTATGGATTTATTTTTTCTGTACATAATTGCAAAGTTTAGCCCAAATTACCCATCCAGGTTCTCCAGATTTGTGTTTAGTGCTGTTTGATTCTAGGTTTGATTTGAATCCAAGAGGAATATTTTTCCTGCCATTTTCCTGTCTCTTAGTCTCCTCTTGGCTTTGCCTTTCCTTCTTCACAGATGTCTCTGACTCATGTATTGGTGTGAATCTGTGGTAGTGCATGTACTTGACTGGAGTAATTCCACATTTACCAATTTATGTTTTTATCAACACAATACTATGCAATAGAGGATGTTACCAGGGTAAACTACAGGTCCAAAAGGTTCAGAAATTACATTCTCAGCAAACAGAATCAAAATCTTCAGAAAACCTTTGGGGAAAAAAAAAAAAAACAAACAACAACAACAAAAAACCCACAACCTTATTTGCTCCAAAGGGAAAACACCAACCAGATTCCATTTCTATTCTGCTCTCACAAGTGCCTTGATTTATTACACAGTTTCTTTGCTACTTACTACAGGATTAGGCCAAAGGACCTAAGGTGTAGAAGCCCCAATTTTTATGTGGGCGTTTTTAAATTCAGGATTTGGATGTGAAATTCCATCTCCATCTTAATGCCATTGTCACCAGTGAAATTTAATTTTTTTTTCATTGGATTTTTCTTAAGGACAAGTTTTGCTCCTGAGTTTTACTGAAGAAGCAGACAACATCAGAAAGGCTCAGAAACCATGAAGAAGAGACAGACTAAAGAGGAAAACAAATTCTGAAGAGTTCAATAAAATGATCAGATAGAGAAGAACAGTCAGGGAAGCAATTAATAATAATTACAGCATTATTTAATTATGATTTTTTATCATTAAATGTCATCAGCCGCCTCATATCTTTAATTAAAACTTAATTTTGCTTTTCTCTTTTACACTCTCACACACATGCCTTTAACCAACCTAAGAAAATTATCATGGTTTGCTTTATCTCATAAGAATGTTCCATTGTTTTGTATTTCAGTATTTAAGCAGTATCTTTTAAAGAACTGGAACTTGTTAAATACTTATTTCTTCTCTTTTCCCTCTCAACATATACCATAGGGGTGGTGCTCTATGTAACTAAATTGCCAAAGTGTTGTATAATCCAACTGTATAAGCCACGCACCATAAGAAGCTGGCTGAGTACGCGTGCACTATTTCACCCAAGTAGTTAGTTTCTTGGTCTGCTTATTCTGTTCTGCAGGTAATGCATAGATTCCTCAACCTTTTCTCAAGGCTTTGGTGCAGAAAAGGAGGGAACTATGTTAAAATGAAAATACTTTTGAAATGAAATTGTGGCTTCTCTTTTTTGTTCTGTGTGGGTGAAGTGTGATGCAGTGAGATTCAAATAAGCCTTTGCTCTTTCATTGTTCCAGAAGTCTTAGTACTGTTTATCATTTCAAAAAAGAGAAATTTCAGGAGACTAGTGATTCCCTTGCCAAAATGACATTTCATTGTTAAAAGGAACAGCAGAAAAGCTTGCTCTAGGAAGATTTTACAATCTGTTTGATATAATGGAGGGTATTATTTTCTTTTGCTACTTAAGTATGCAACAAGAAACATTTTCAGAGTAATAATGTCACCAAAATTCTTAAGAGATTATAGGGTGCTTTTTCCTTTTTATTTTTCTTTTTTTTTTTTCTCCTTTATACAATGAGTCTGCCTTGAGAAAAATCTAACTGAAAGGAAAAACTTCATATATTCTATTTCTTTTTTCTGTCTGTGGAGAGGGAAGCAAACATGTTCTCTTTGATGAATCCATGTAGCTGATGTTACCAGAGCAATGAGATCAGATAACAGGCCGTGGCTATTTTTCATTGATGTTTATTATTTAATTTAGCTGTGCAGAATATGAGTCCATACAAAACATTCTGGCAGAGCTTGGCCCAGTGCTTAGTGCAGTCACCACCCAGGGCTTTTGTCTTCAGGAGACAATGGCACAGAGACGTTACCCAGTAGTGATGCGATGAGAAGTGAAAAAAGCCCATTTCTCTCTAAATGCAGCTTATGGGTAGGGAAGCCACAGACTATAATCAAACAAACTATAATCAGTAACATCAGAGACAGGAGGCTGAGCCCAACCTGCTGCTCCAGTGCCTGCAGGGCCTCTGGGCAGGGCACGTACCCCAAAAAGCAGGTAGATCTTAATGTAGGAAATAAGGCAGAATTACTGGGGGGGGGGTAGGGGAGAGGCAGAATGCCCAAAATAACCTTCCTTTCTTTGTCCAGAACTTGCTAAAAGAATTCTATGTGGCTTTAAGTACTCAATCAAACCCGAAATCTTTGTGCCAGGGCTCGCAGATCTAAGTGGTCTGAGGAAATAACATGATTTCCTCAAGTATGTGGAGGTGTTTGTACTCAGTGGAAGAAAACGGAGGCAATCCTCTGCTAGTGCTAAATTAACCTGGGGAAGAGAGGAAAAAAATGTCCTGTTTGGAAAAAGTGTTTTCTATCTCTCTTTTTATTTTTAAGGTATGTTCTGAATTTATGCAGAATTTAGGGCTTACTTAAGAATCTTATTTTGCCTCCTTGCGTCCAAGGGACATTCACTTGACACTAGTTGCTGTAAGCTTCTGATTTTCAACTGTAAAATTAGAGTTAGTGCAACTATGTAGGCACTTAGATTTAGACACCTGTTTGAGTATTTGCAGGACAGAGTTTTAAGGTATATATGGGTTATGACCATGTAAACAAATACACTTTTTCTTTATTGCAGCTTAAAGCAGTATTTCATTGCCTTTTATGTTTTCTTCTGCCAACACAAGAGAGCAATGTGTAAAGCTAAGCTGTTATTTAAGAGAGGTTAAATAACAAAGAGCAAAATATTAACCAAGTAATAACTTCACTCAGGCAATAAGGAGCCTGCCATTCTTCACTCTGGTCCTTTTAAAAGTTGCTATTTGATGGTTCAGCAGTAAGAACAATGTTAGTTTTCAGGTTTTGTTATTTAGCTTTGGGTTTTGAAGACTCATTTATACCCTTGTCTGCCATGAAAAAGAGAGAGTTATTCTTAAATTTTTTGTGATGTTCAGACAAGTGTCAAAGGGAAAATTCAGTGCACACACAAGTTGAGCAAGCACATGGGAATGTAAAGTTATTCTGTCACAACAAAGGTCAAAATTGCCTTGTTTGTGGCACTGAGAAGAAATAATTACAAATAGGCTTCTGGTACAAGGAAAGTGAGTGAAGATCACAGCAGCTGGGGTAAAAAAAACGATTTATTTTTAGTGTAAACTTTGTGCGTGGATGTGGTCCTGACCTCTGAAAACTGCACTAGCCCCACTTGAGAAGCAGATTTTAACTCCATGAGTATCTTAGGATTTGGCAACATCTGTCAGTTTGAGCTCTGATGGGAAGAGTATTTATTGTTTTATGTTCCAAGTTATTATTTATAGCATTTGTCTCACAAAGTTTCATTTTAGAAACTGTTCATTAGCTTTACTGAAAATTAAATATGCTCTTTAGCTGGTGGGCTATGTATATATGCACACGTGTATATATCTCCATGTATAACTGGTTGTCAGCTGAAGAAGAATCTGCTCAGCTTTTGTACTGCTGCCTTCCAGTGATGGAAGCAGTGGAACTGCGAGGAAAGCTGTCAGTTTGTTTGCAGCTCTGAGAGTTCCTGGGCACAACATTGCCTTGGCATCTAGTTCAGAAATCTGCCAGGGAAATCATGGTGCAGCAGCAGTCGTGGAGGGAAGCCTGCGGTAACCCTGGTGCCCACCCTGGGGGGAGAGATGATACTAAATAAAGAAAAACCAGGATAGTGAAGTCCCCTTGAAATGCCACCCCCCTAGCCTTATATGCAGGTACGGGAACAAATTGCATGGAGAAGGTGAGCTCTGGGAGCTTCTAGCCCCATCCATAACTGATTGCAATCACTTAAATGGAGCAACGAGAGAAGATAACACAGTACAGCTCTGTTATACTCTTAATTTTTTTTCTCTCCTTGCACGCTCGGGGGTTACACAGATTAGTCTAGTATCACTTACAAGCCCTCAGAGGACAGGCAGCTGATAGGAATGAAGCCCATCTGTTCGATTTACCTGTCTGGAGGTACTCGCTGCCAACCAAAGGCTCCTGCTGCGATTGCCATCGCACGCCGCCCGTGCAGCAGTGCATTTCCCCTCTTGCACTTCTCTATTGAGACAGGCTCTGAAGACAGCACTTTGAGAAGCCAAAGTGATGGATGCCCCTGACTTATCAAATAATCCTGATTTAGTTATTTCTCTAATGAAATATCATACGGAGCAATAAAACCTAGGCTCTGAGCTATAATGGCATAGTTGAATTACAAATCACTTCTGAGGATTAATAGTTTCAAATTAAAGACAAACAAGTAAACCTCAAAGTAAAGCTAAAGCTCTCCAGAGGCAATCACAGTGTGTTCAGTAACAAAGGTATGCGTCTGTACCCAGTAAATGCTGTTGCTTCATCATTTGCACAGGGCACATTTAGTCTGTGGTATTTAGGCTGTTACAAAGATTGAGTAACAGACACTTGCTTAGAAAAGAGGTAGCATATGTTTCCAGAGATAAAGTGACTCTGCTTATGCAATGTATTTGTTGCTTAATTGAAACTTTGGGGTTCTGTTTTCAAAGTTAGGGGTTCAGCCTGGATCATCGTACGTTCAACCACGGTTTATCTAACCTGGCCAGCCCAGACAAACTGGCTGTTCTAAACTTTTCAGAAACTGTGTTTTCAAAGGGTTTCTGGTATGCTTCACCAGGCGAAGTCCTCCTAACTCTGTTGTTATCAACTCCAAGTGTTCCCCTTTTTCAAAGCATGAAAAGGTATGGGCAGTTGAAACTATAAATGAAGAGTCGTATTTCATTTTGGTTTTGAATTCATTCCCAACAAGTGGTATTAATATTACTGCAGGTTTATTCAAAAGTATTTTATATTTTGTATTATCATAGTCTAAGGATTTAAGCCTAATTGTGGAAGTTTTTATACATTTTTCTGATTAATAGGCATCTAAATTCACTTTTATTCAGACAGAAGTCAGACTGTACATAAATAAACGAGTACTGCCGAGAAAAACAGATAAATGTGAGATCTGTCTCGTACCCACTTCAGGTTTGAAAACCTGGCTTTGATGAAGTTGGTGGGAAAACGTTCACTTAAATCAGGATTTTACAAACTTCCTCAGCCTGGCACCGTGTTTATAAAAGGAAGGTTTTCCTCTGCTAATGATTTGGGGGGAAATCTGAATTCAATAACCCACCAAGAATGATGTTAGGGGAGCTGCTGCACGAGCTCATGCCTGAAAAACTTCTTAAAATCACCACTGCATTTTTCTGTTAAAAATTCTGTTTGGGGGGCAGCTTAGTCTCTGACAAAAAGGAAAACAAAAATCACTTGGTAGAGACTTCCTGAGTTTCTCCTGACAAGACACTGTATTTGTGTCTCCTGGAGAGACAGTAAAGCATTATTCATTCTAATTATTTCTGCTTTTTCGCCACTTGCTATATAAGCATCTTTAATGAAGATGAAAGAAAATAAACTGGTTCATACAGGAGCTACTGGATCCATCCTAGAGCTTTCTCTGGCAAAGCAGCCAGAAAACTGGCAGAAGGAGCTCTGTGAGGATTTTATGTAAATTCTGGCAATCCCTGGCTGCTAAATTTCCCCTTGTGGAGGTGCTATTTAAAGCAGCTTGGGAACAGAGGGCTCCCTCCAGCCTCCTGGTGCTCTGCCAGGCCCAGCTCAGCTGAATCGGTGGTTCTGGCACTCTGTTTAAACAACTGTAAGCAGATTAGCTGGGGATGTTTTAATGGGAAACTCTTTCCCTTTTACTAGAGAAACTCAGCATCCTGTGGCATTGAGGGATTGAGGTCTGGAGTTTCTGGAGTTCCCCTTTCCTGTTGTCTTTCCCCATCCATCTCATTTGATCCAGCACGCAAGGCTTCAGTGCTATTTTGTAAATTCTGTATTAACATGTAATCAAAAGAAGAAAATAAGAGCTAGGCGAATTTAGTTGAATTACTGTAAGCACTAGAGGCTTCCTCAGAAGTGTTAAAAACGCACAAAAAATATTTTAACTTTATCTGCAATAATGTGGCATGTACTTTCATTGCCATCCTTTTAGTATAATGGCATTAGCTGAGGTAATATCTGAAATATTTATGATTAAGAGGTTCCCTGAATATGTTGCATTTATGTAGTAAAGGGCTCTGTTTGACATGGATTAATGCTCATGTAAATATTGTATATTGAATGTTTTTGTAAATATTTCCTTGCCTATTCTACAGGCTGTTTTATGCAATTTTTAATGGAACCATCAAAAATGTTTACAAATCTGCTTCTGAAATGACAGGTTTTGATGTCTTAATTTTCCCATGAAGTATGGTTGGCCTTCATTAGAATTCAGGATTTTAAGACTCTCAGTTATAATCCCTCTGTAATTTACATGGAGCTTAAAGCTAATAAACAAAATCTTTACTGTATGGTCTCTCTGAAAACACTGGATTTTGTTTGTCTGGTTTTGGGGTTTTTTTTAATCTGGATATTTCCGCTCTGTGCAAGGGGTGTGCTGTGGTAGAACTGCATAATGAAAAGTCGATTTGATTATGTACTGCAGATGTGCAGAACAGTTTGAAAGAAATTGTAGAAGAAACAATAAAGATTTCATAGACTAGTACAGCCTGGAGCTGAAGTTTTACTTCTAACTTTCACAGAGGTGATTTGTTTTTGGAATAGTGATCACTGCAAAGTTACAAAATAGAAGTGAGGTAGACTTTCACCTCTGGCTCAGCAGCTGAAGTGAGTCCAAACCTACAGGGGCAGTAATTGTCATCTAAAGAGATGCAGTTCAATGTGTAGGGATTAGTTGCTTTTGGACAAGGCTTTCACAAAAATAAACCAGACAAACAAAAACCAAAAAAAACCCCTAACAAACCATGCACCTACTATTACCAATGATTGACACCTTTGTCACCTTTATTGTATTATAGGGATGAACTGAAGTCCTCAGTCCCTGAGCTCTGAACTTGCCACTTTTACTGGCATTCAGTCTAATGAAAGGAAAAAAAGCAGCAAACCATCATGTGGGTTCCTCAGCTAAATAACATTCTGGCTGGCAAACTGTTAAATGTATCAGTTACACTAGGGCTTTGCCCTGAAAATTGTTAATAATTTTTGTGGAGTATTGAGTACCTCAGGTTATAATTACTTCATTAGTAGTTTGGTGTATCAGGCACTTTAGAAGATTAAAGGCGAGCTGGGTTATCTCCTTGTTTCAAGCATGAAGCATGAAAAATACCTCACTTAACCTCCCGGTATATTCAACCTTTCAAGCTGATAAATGAGATTTTACCTAGATAACTTTCATTAATACTGGATCAGGAGATTTCGTTATAATGTGTCTTATTGCAGAACTACAGGTATAACAAGTGCATTAGGAACCATGAAGACTATCTGATCCTGCTCAAGGATTGCAAAGATAGGGTGACCCAGAAATTCAAAGGCCACAAAGGACTAGCAAATCATCCATCTTTACCTTACCTCTAGTACTGTTTGTAAAAAATTGATAGAATTATATTTTAAAGAAAGATTATCATAACACTCTTCATGTTCTTGCGTAGGTGAGTGTGCCGGAGAATGTGACAAAGTGGAGAAGGGGTGAACTGATTTCTTGCTGACTTGATTTTTGTTTTTTTCAACTTCTGCCAAAATAACATGGAAAAGTGCTGTTCCAGGGTAGCCGAAAAAGTTTATTCAACATGAAAAGTTTGTTAATGTGTTACTTCTCTTGGAAAGAAAAGATTAATTCAAAGAAAAGCACCCATGATTTTGAAATGAAAAATCAAAACACTTCAGTTAGTTAGAAGTTAAAATGAAACACCCCCCTGAAAATTCATTTTCCTGTCAAAGTGATTTGCTGGATTCAAACAACTGAGTAATTTTGATTGCTCTAGGCTTGTGTTTTCTAAATATTTATTATTATTGTTAGCATTTTCAATGATTAGTCAGCCCATTATTTCCTCCAACAAAATACTTCAGAACTGAGAACTGCCTTCAAGTATATTTTTAAATATATGCCTGATCTCTAGATTAAATTTGTCTTCACTCTTCATAGAGCTACCTAAATCTTTGTAAGCAAAGCTAAAAGATCTCCACTCTCAAATTTATTTCCGTGAGTTTGTGCATATCTGTTATCATATCACATCTTGTCTTTCTTCTAATTTCAGCTTCTAATACTATAAATGATATAACTATTTAATCTCTTGATCAGTTCTGTGACCTTCTTTGAACTTTTTCTGGCATTCATTCCCTTTTCAGTCGTGGACATCAGTACAGGATCGAGTATTCTAGCTTTTGAATATACCAATATACCAATACAAATAGAAGTGCTATCAACATTGTCTTTCTTTTACTTGACATTCCCCTTGTCTATAAAAATCAGGGTTTTAAAATGCACCATCACCCATGAACTTTAACTATTAGACTTTTTATCTCTTTATCTCTTCACAGGGATGAAACGTGAGCCAAAGCAAGGTGTGCAGGGTCCCCCACACACTTCACCAGTGTGGGTAGGAAGGTGGGGAGTTTCAGGTGTGGGCCCTGATGTTGCCCAGGGGTAGATCTGCCCCGTGGGCACAAAGTAGCTTCCCTACCCCCCTACTAAAGAAAAAGTAAGAACCAGGCAGTCCATAAGAAATAAATAAGAAACTGGCACCATAAGAAATGAATAGCTGCAGGCAATATTCTGATAGGCTTTTTCATATTGATGAGTACAAGGCAAAAGTCCCCCTTTGGGTTTTCATGGGTCTATGCACAGAATAACATATTTCTCAAGAAGAGTAGGAGTTTTAAAGTATCTTCCCTGAATTCTCTGTTCAGCTTCATGAACTTTACCTTTCAAGCTCATTATATCTTAACATATTACACTGGCCACACACCTAACTTGCTCTGAATTTTTCCAATTGTTTTCTTGCATGTGGCTTAACAGTGACTAGATAAAGCTGAACTTCACTCGATAAGTCTTTAATTATAACCAGTGGGGTTTCTCTCTTTATAGCTGCTTCTGTTTCCTTAATAGCTGGCATTATTAAATTAGATTTTATTCCTTTTTTTTTTTTCGATTATAAATAAGTGTTCCTAAGAAACAGGTTAACTAACAAATGAGGACATTAATATTTGCTGTGATCATGCATGAAAGCAATCTTTTTCACAAACAGAATTTTGAAAAAGATCATGTAATAACTTGTTTTCTTCATTATTGTAAACTTGAGCTAGTTCATTCCTTCTACGAGGAAAGAAAATTACTTAAACAGTAGTTTTCTCACTGAAGAGGTTAGCTATCAGAGTTAACACAGTTCTACAGACTACTTTCTTTTTTTTAAATGTGTAAGAAGGCTGTCCATTTCAAACTTATGCATAACAAATGTTTTCCTTATTTAAAATAAAGAACAGAAAATACATGCCATTTTCTTCTCTTTCCTCTCCAAGCACTATTTTTGGTGGAAGCTAAATGCTAATTATTTTATTTTGTATGTCTTTGTATCAGTGTATTAGACAGACAAAGTAAGCAAACTAAGAAAGGAGACATTTCAGCAGGAAAAATAACATTTTAAAATGAGGTTTTATACACTGAAATATGAGAGCTTATTTATAGCTGACCAGAGTAGTTTGGGGTGAGGGAAAACTGGGGATGGAAGTTAATCTATGAATACTAGAAACCCCACAGAAAATACCAATCCTCACTGATGTGAGGCATTCAGTCTGTCAAATAAAGGAAATAATGTTCATCTTCCTTTTTCTGTTGGCTAATTGGTGACTCACAGACACACAACAAAATGTCATGTTCAAATTGTCTGTATGACATGATGATTTCAATAGTTCATTTGACTTCTGCACTTTAGGGGAGTTTGGGTCATTTTATCTGCTTGGAGAAAGGACGGGAATGATCTTCCTCCCTGACCTAAGAAACGAAAGGCAATGAGATTGTCATTGTGGGGTCATTTAAGAACATGCTGAACCAACACTCACTGTGGTTGTCAGTGGTGGCTGATGGCAGATACAAGATCTTATCAGACAAGCCAGTTACGCAGATGTAGATGTGACAAAACCCTGTAAACTAGCTGGCACTTCTCACCACTCCAAGAGAAGAGAGAAGATTTAAAAAAAAAAAAAAAAAATCTTTGTAGGGAAAGCATTAGGAAGATTTTCCTTGTGCAAGGGAAAGGGTATTATAACCATGGACCCCTTGACCCCTTGTATTTCTCTTTGGCATTTCTCTCACCTCAGCCAGGGGCTATTGCCTGTAAAACTGTGACCCTAGTGAGTTTTATGCTCTGCACCTCGTCCCGTGACACACGCTGGATTGTCCCAAATAACGTTTTAGACAAAGGTAACTTAGCATGAAGGTAAAAGAAAGGAAGAACAGACAGACTAGACTTTGTCTTATGCAAAACTTCTGAGAACCAGGAAGAGCCAGGAACATCCAGCTGCCGACCAGGCAACTGCTCTGCAGCTTCTGCTCCCCCTGCTTCCCCATGGCCAGCCAAAGACCCACCTGTCCTGTGAAGTCTCACCTTGGACTGAGGTGTCTGATGTCCCTCCAGCTGCCATGCCACCTCTGTTTCTTGAAACTAGAAAGCCAAGATAAATCTAAGGGCCAGATTCTTGGTTCTGAATTTGGGGAGTTTCTTTAACTGAGGTAATTATTTTCTGCTCTCCCTCCTTGGCTAGTGACAGTTGATACCGAGGCAACATTGGTGTAAGGAAAATTATGCAGCAGATCCATAGTATATGTACATTTAGATAAGTTATATGTATGTGTGACGCTTATCATGAGAATTAGACTTGTACTTTTCATGTAAATTTTCCCTTTTTGTGACATCTATCATCCCAAAACACATTACTTGTTGACCAGACCCAGGGAACTATGACACGACGGTTTGCTAATTGCAGCCATGGTCTTGAGGCACTGAACACCATCCGTTCCTGTGCAGATAAGCAGAGGATGCAGTATTGAGCACCTCCCCAAATCAGACTCCTTGACCCTGCAATGAATAATTGATGCAAGCTCCAATAAATCTGCGATTTCACCAAATCCCTGAATGTTGCCAGCCTACAAGATGCTGTCCGCATTCTTTGAGGGGGTAGGTATAGCAAGAAGTTAATCACATCATATTTCATTGTCAGAAAATATTTTAGAGAGGGCCTTTCATAAGTAGAGTGTCAGTTAAAAGCAGATTACCAAACCATGAATTTTAAACAGTGAAACAGAAGAACAGCATAAGGGTCAAGCTGTGGGTTTCCCCCCCCCCCCCAAACCATGAAATTAAGAGCCTTATTCCAATTAGTTGAGAAAATGNCCCCCCCCCCCCCAAACCATGAAATTAAGAGCCTTATTCCAATTAGTTGAGAAAATGGCTGTCTCTGAGCAAAAGAAATGTGGAATATCCATGAAACTTGTCGAGTTGTTTTGCATATTCTGACCGCAACTTCAGGACCATTTTTATCAAATATTTTCCCCCACAGCACTGTGCAGTTTTGCCCTAAAGTGCATAAATAGCACGTGTCATGTCATATGCTATATAACACATATGAGTGTCTTGCCTATTTAGCTACCAAAGGCTTTTCCTCTTTTATATTCTGATTCCAGATTAAATTATGCACAAAGATGATTTTTTTTGGGGGGGAAGAGAAAGATAATTATTATTATTTTTAGTGGTGAATTGGAAATATGATATTATGTATAATTTATCTCTCTCTTTCAAATAAACTAAACATATTTCAAAATATAAAAGCTTTACTGCTGGCTCTTGTTAAAAGCTGAAAATAATTTCAATTTATTATTCATCTGCCTTAAAATGAGTTTTTTGTTGCATTAATGGTAGCCAAAAAGGTTTTGTTGAAAATAGAGAAGTAGTTCAGCTTTCCCTACTCAGGCAGAATGTTGACTAACAGAAACCATTTAACAGCAAAAACAACAAAAGAATGTGAAGTAAAATTTTAAGCTTTTATGACAGGTTGAATGGTGGAGTAATGGGAAACTTACGCTGATGTTGCCCTTCTTATTCAGGTTGGACCAGTTACACCTAGAGTTTCTTCTATAATAATAAAACATAAGACCAAATTTTGTGCTTTTATTTTATCCTTTTTTAACAAATAGCAGAACTACCAAAGCAATAATCAATACTAGAGAAGAATTTGCTACTGTAACCTGTCCTAATGCACAAAGTTAGGCATGTATCTTAAATATGTTTAAAATCATGCTAATATAATAGCTTGTATTCATCTTCCACTTGAAGAATTGATTTAAATTAATTTCCCACAATTATTTTTCTTCTTTATGAATTCATATTCGACCACTTTTGAGTTCAGGCTGCAATCTTCATTTTTTACTTGAAAAAAGAACCATAGTGATGAAGGAGCCACTTTGAACTGTGGAAACCTGAAGTTTCCTCGTTTTGCAGAAAAGTAAAGCTCTTGGGGTAGAAAATATGCTTAAAAGAAAAAAAAAAAGAGAGAGAGACAGTGAATTGGTAGAAATTGAACACAAAAATCAATTAATTTAATTTCTTTTTTTAATGAGGTTTGTTGTGGACATTTTATTTTATTTTATTTTTGGATACTTAGAATCTGTAATCATCCCAACCTGGAAACAGAGAGTGTTAAAAGCAAATAAAGTGAAATAAGAGATATCTGTGAGTATTTTATACCAACACTAGTGTATAATTTTATTTATTTTAAACAAACAAGCAAATCTATCAGGTGAGGTGATTCATTGTTATTTGATTGGTAGTAATTTTATTATCAACCACATACCCTTAATCAGCATTCTTCCCTGCACACCTCAAGAGCCTTCTGCACATACCAGGAAAGCTGTCTGTGTTGAGATCATCTGTGTAGTTTTAAGAAGAACATTTTGCCCTCAGGCTCCTAACAGTGCGTTGATTATACAAAGCAGCTTTCCTTGGCAACCCTCTGCACGTGCTTTGTTTCATGCTGTAATTAGGAAATGCTCGCCTTTTACCAACAGAGTAGAAAAAGAGATATTACCTCTCCCTTATCCATCCCAAACTCCAAAGGAGAGACATAGCTCTCTGAGTGCTTGGAGTTATGGAAGTTTGATCTCCTGTGGGTTTGTACTTCGTGGTTCAACTCTCTGGGGTGTGGTAAGAGTTGAGCTCTGAGGGAAACTTTCTCTCTGTGGCAGCACTGAGAGGGGGAACCTCTCATTTTCTAACCTGCCCATTGGAATTAGCGTGACCATAATAACTTTGAGGATGCTCAGAGATATTTGGTTGTAACTAACTAATTGAACAAATTAACATGGTCAAATTTGATTGTAATTAGCCAAGAGATTATAAAGGGAAGGGGATAGAAAGAAGATCTAGGGATGTAGTTGGTACTTATTATTTGTGTTTAGGGACCCGAGCTAAAAATAGAACATGTCGATTTGAATCTTTCCCTAATTATGTTAGCTTTGCTCACTGCAATGTGGGCTTCGTTAACTCTCTATAGATTCAGCAAAAAACATCTCCAGGCAAGAAAGGAGCCTAAGCACAGGCTTAAAGTTAAGTTTCTGCTTAAAGTGATTTTATGAATCAAGGATTAATGGCACTGAATGAGGAATCACTGAAAAATTGTGCATGAGTTGCTCTTTTGGATTTCTTTCTACCATATTTTACACTTTGTTTTGATTGAGATTTATTTCTTTGATTTTCTCCCAATTTTGAAGATCCAGACTTCCATTTTGAATAAAGCAGTAGTTCTCCAAGTAAACTCCATTGGCACAATAATTTTATATGTGTGTATATATATTTTAGGAAAAATATATTCTAATATGATTAATTTTTCATTCATGTTAAAGCTCTAAAACTGTCATCACAGAATCTACAGATCAGGTGTATTTCATTCTTTATTGAACAATTTAAGGAGAAATGCATTAATATTATTCAGAAAGCAATCATAGCCATGTTTTATAGCTCTTTTATACCGATATCAAATGAATTTCCTGACAAGTTAAACACGGTAGCCTTTAATCATAGGAAACTGCAAGGCACTTCAGCTGCATAAATTAGGGACAATTAACTAAAAAACAAAATGAGTTACACACATGCAGCTCATTATTTTTAATTTGAAATTTTATTTATGCTGGAGTCAGTTTCTATCTGATACACCAGATGCCAGGTTAAAAAAAAAAAAAAAAGGAATAAAATATTGGCTCTGAAGTCAGGGTAGTGTTCTCCAGACAACCAAGACTAGAGCAAGTATATGTTTTGATGCTAACATCGAAGATGAGCAATCCCATGTTTCCTTAAGTGATTTGTCCCCAGCATCTCTTGATGAATGCAGAAGCATGCAGTTGCAAGCCAAGATAGGATGATTTTGGTGCATGTCATAAAATCCCTTTATCTTTCCCACCTCCTCTCACTTTGTGATCATCTGTTCTGATGGCTCCTCCATACCCTAGAGTACTTCTGGCTGGAAACTGGAGTCATCTTTCACTCACACATGAAAACCATAAAGATACTTTTGGTTTACCAAGTCTAAGCCTTGCTATCTGAGCACTGGCACAGGGCAGACCAGAGCACAGTGTTTGTTGGCACGTGGGACCCATGGGGTAACATCTGGGCTGTCCCTGGTGTACTCCTGGAGAGAATTACTGAGTGTGGCCACTTCCCAGTCCATCTCCCCATCACTGCACTAACTGGTATCAGCCTGAAGACAATCCGGATCTTCTTCTGCAGTGATCCATGAACTTTGCCACATCTGAATGTCCTCTCTCTTCCTGCTGAGGCTGTGAGCTGCCAGCAAGAGCAAAAGTCCAGTGCCAGTCTTGGCCCAAAGTGACCCTGCAGGGCGGTGGGGACCCAGCCCTTGAGGGTCTCTGCTGGCTGGACAACTTGTACCTCTTGTGGGACATTGCACTGGGATCTACAGAACTGAATTTTGGGGGGCAAACCTGTAAGGGCACTTACCTTATTAGGCACTGCCTTGTATTTAGAAAGATGTTGAATTTAAAAACCTCTCAGCCTTAAAAAGCAGAGAATATGAAAACAGCATTTTATTACTTGGTAGAGCTAGGTCTGCCTGCCTTAGAAACCAGCCTCTCAGCAGCAACGCCCAAGGTCATCCTAAAGCACAAGCATGCAGGCTTCTGCAGTGGGACACAGTAAATATCAATTGAAAGCAAATAGATAAAAAGCTTGATCAAAATTCTTCCTTTTCTCCAGCAGGCTTGTACTGTTTGCAGAAGAAATGCTGTGTAGGGGAACCTGCCTGGGGTGTCTCCGTTAGTAGGCAAGCACTAAATGTCTCCATGATACCCCTGGGTGCTGGTGCAGCCTTACTCACTCATCAGTTAACTGGTTCAGTCTAGATCTTCCTCAAAAATTATTTGGGAATGCAACTGGGGGATCATTTGTGGTGATTCCAGAGAAAAAGGCTGAGGAAACAAGAAAAAGCAGCCAGGGAAAATAGCAAGGGATGAGTGCCTTGGCTCAGTTTGTCCTGCAAGGTCCACCAGCAGGATGGGAGGCGAGAGCAGGGCAGCTGAGGGCTGGCATCTGCAAGCATCTTTGGAAAAAGAGTCAGAGAGGACGAAACATCCCACTGGTGCTCAGTGAGACCGTGATGACCTAATCAGTTATTTCTTGTTTTCATTCCTGTGATTACATTTCTGTGACTTATAGAAGGGATGTGTTGGGTAAAAGACCTTCAAATCTGTTCTGTGAATAAATTCCATCTCTGTAACACATGTTTATCAGGGAGTAGTGTTTGCTTTAAAATATTCCTCTATTTGAACGTGGTGGCTGATAGGAAAATTGGGAGTGACTTAAAGCTGGCTAGATTGTTTTTTCTATATGTGGCATTTAGAATTGAGGTCATTTCCATCTAAAAATAAATAAAAATTATGTGTCTCCTTTCAACTCATTCAAATAATTTAAGTAACCCCACCCTTCCTTTTCTGTAGGGCTTCCCTAGGGATAGCAGTTTGCAAGAACAAGCAGTTTCCATGCCACTAATGTTACTTATTCCAATTTTATCAGCTTATGTATATTTCTCTAAATGTCTCATTGTGTTAGTATTTTCAGCATTTATATCACTATAGATAATTGTTCTGCCATTACAAGAGAATTTTTTGAGCTCTCAGGAAAAAAAGAAACTTCATTCGGGATCAATATGAAAATTCAAGATTCAATATCTTTGTGAAGTGAGGAAAAATTTCAGTGCATTGTATTTTAGTTTTTCTCTTTTATAACCTACTTTTTAAAAAAATTGTAAATTTCTTTTGACTAGAATAACATTATTTTCAGTCTGGCAATATTGAAATGTGGAGGATTTGTCAAAACTATCATTGTTTTATGAACAGCTTCAATTTTCATACGCTACCCTGTTAGCTAAAAATAGTTAATTGAAAAATTTTCAGCTGTCTGTAATTTTGATGCTTTTTTCAACAGCTCCAAAATTGGATAGAGAAATCACAGCCCAGACAGGCTGTCCCAGCCCCCTGGTGAAGTGCAAGGTTACCATCCCTAGGCTTTCAATCTAGGGACTTTGAAATAAGCAGTAAATCAGTTTGCTCAGGTTTTTTAATGTTTTAAAATATGCATTACAAATCCTTTGTTAGCTGAACTCTTTTTAGGGAATGTTTCCTGACTATATATCTTAGCATGAGTTCAGAGGATGCCCGTAAAAAATAAAAATTAAGGATACTAATTTTCCAAAAATGTCTTTCTATTCCATATCTTGAAAATCAAGGAATTCTCCAGTGGAACTATCCTTCTCTATGTGTTGCAGGATGCAAATAACTGCAAAACTGAAACTGAGCTGCCATGAATTATTCAGAGCACCAGAAGCACCAGCTGTTATTTGTATTTGTCTCTAATTTTGAAGGGTGGAGAATTGGAAGCCTTCATTGACAACAGAGGGGAAGAGGAGGAAACAGTGAAAATGAATTGCTGCCCAACGCCTCAGATGCTTCAACATCTGCAAGGCTGTGTTTAATTTGGTAATCTAGACTGTGGACCCTTCTGTTAGCAACAAGGGCAACAAATTAGTTGTGTGAAAGTCTGCTTCTTCCGACAGGTAGAAAAAGAGTCAGCCCATTTCAAGTAACTGAACAAATTCTGGTTTAAAAATTATCAAAGCCAGGCATAAAAAATATCTTTATATCCATGAAACGTTTCTAGGGAGAGAGATAGAATTTAGAGATGTACGCAGAGTACAACCTATATTATGAAAAAATACTCCATTTCTTTTTTTTCCCTTTTTTTTTTTCTGAAGTGAAAATATTTTGAGATGGGATGATTGGACTATTCCATATTATTTTTATACATACACTGTTCATAGAGTGTCTGTGTTCTGCAGATCTGCCGTTTCTTCTTACGTTGCTGGAAACTCAGTAACTCAATTAAAATCAATATGAAAGTGGCATGTTAAAGAGGAGATGGGAGTTTCCATGTTTTTATTTACTATTAAAAAGATCAAGTTTTGAAGATTAAGTATGACTGTACTTTGAGGAAGGAAACAAGATTAATGATGGCTGCAGTCACTCCAGAGTGTACAGCAGGTGGAATGTGGTATGTTGTAGGCTTAATCGTCCAATCCAGTATTGTGTTGCTACTACAGTACAGCACCAAGGAATATGCAAAACTTTTTTTATGACTATGGCAGGGATAACTGTACACTTGGTAGAAACTCTGGTTGCGTATTTCGACTAGAGCATTATTTAAGCAATGATTCACTCTCTAATGCAGAGCAGCAAAAATCCTTTGGGTACAAAGAAATCAATACCAGCAAACAAAATGTTAAAGAGTTCAGCACTTACTCTGAAGCTTAAGCACTATTTACTCTCCTGGGATAAACCCCAAGGTCCTTTACTCAGGCAAACTCTCTTTGATACCAGTGGTGTTTGCTTGAATGAAGACAGAATTAAGAAGCCCAGGATCTGGGTCATGAGATTTAGCTCACCAACCTGTAAAGACATTTAGCAGGGATTACACAAGCACAGAACTCGCACAAAGACCCCATTTCACTAAAATCAATTTTAGATAGGAAAAGCCTTTTGATAGGAAATTCAATTATTTTTTTTTTTCTGGAGAGCAAGAAAGAAAATGGCAAAAAATACAAAGTTAAGATAAATTAACTTACATAACTTCCAGACTACAAACTGATGTGCAGCTCTGCAAACAGGAATAGAAGAGGGATATAGCTTTATGTGAGAAGAGAGCCATTTCTTAGGATGCCATTTGTTTGCACAGTAATATTGGGCACCCAGACAGGATGTGCGTGTAGATAACAACAGAAGTATTGGCATGTTTTTTCCTAAAGTATTGTGGCATGAAACCACAGGAAGAATTTATAATGTAGTTGACTTATGTTTATAAAAAGAGAGGAGAGAATTAGCAAAGATAAATTGTCTATGGCTATTCTCCTATTTGGAAAGTGAAAATGAGCCCAGTTTGGAAGGTTGAACTGAACCTGGTGCAGAAAGAAAGGTGCTGAGCATCAATTTGTGGCAGTGAGAGGCAGAAACAGAACCAAAATGGAGCTATACAGTTGGTTTATTTTTATATTACCTATTTATCTGTTTATTATTTTAATAGAATTAAATAGTTGGGATGGAGGTGAATGCTTGTCCCACTTTAAGCCTTGTGGGGAAGCTTCTCCAATGCTGTGGTTTTCACCTCCAGGGACTCCTCCTGCTGCTGGAGCTGAGCCGCTGCCCCCAGCCTCCAGGGACAGGCAGAGCCTTTGCATCCCCAGGGGACTACACAAAAAGTTTGCTACGCCTCACTGCAAGCTGGTTTCCCCTAAATACAGTCTGGAGATCTTCCATAAAGCTGTACTTAATAGGAGCAGTAACAGATGATATTCTAATAAAACAGCCAGGGATGAGACAATAGCGGAAAGCCCGGCTCTGACAGGCAGGGGCAGCACGAGGGGTAGGGAGGTGGCTGCTTCTCCCTCGCCTCTGTTTTCTCCCTGGACTTCAAACATGATATTATCCATCAAATGAAAGCTGTCTCCCATTCCCCTGGCAGTCCCCAGCACAGGCAGCTCACCGTCAGGCTGATAATTAGTTAATCCAGGCCTCACAGCTAACCCGCCGAGTCTATTAATCCCGTTTCCATTAGGTGCCCAGTTGCAGCTGCTCAGCCCTCACACGTTAACCGTCCATCAGTGCCACCTGCACCAGAGAAGCTTTTCAGCACGAAGAGCTGCAGTCGAGGCTCTGAATGGCCTGAGATGTTTCTGAGGCATCTCAGTGTGAGGATTTCTACCAATTTATGGCCTCCCCGTAATGAACTTCAGCCATTCAGGGAGAGACAAAAGACTCCAGCGAGTGCTTCTGTCAACGTGCTGCTTGAACTGCTCAGCTGCAGTACTCCAGTAAGTAGTTTTTAAAATAAATTGCTGAGGGCTAGATTATTCTTCTGGGAAGTGGAAACACAGGGGTGCCTTTCCTAAGGAATGCCTTGAAACAGGGGCAACCTGCTGCTTTTCCCCCTTTTCTCTCCCAGGTGAGTAAGATGCTGCCCTTCCCACCCCTCAGCTGACTAGCTCACGCTGCTGAGCACAGATTTCTCTGTTTCTGATACACTCAAGCAAATGGGGAAGAATGAATACGTACAGAGCTCCCCTTTAAAACATTCTTCAGTGTCCCACAAAAAAAAAAACAACCACCTCTGTAGTGGTGGCAAGTGAGAGCCTTGCAAAACTGGTCCAAGTCTCAGCTTCAGGACAGAGCATCCCAAATTGTAGACTGAAAAACTCTTGCTGTGCTAATGCCAGTAGGAGGAGAGCCATTTGCAGGAGCAAGAGTGGAAAAGCAGGGACTCTGTAAGTCCTCTAAAAGACTTTTATTTTCTCTCTTTCTTCCTCCCTGTCCAGGACAGAGCGGGTGAGGATCACATCAGGGTAGGAATCAGGAGGGCAATACAGGTAAAAGCTAAGTTAACAGAAAAGAACAGGAGCCAGATGGCTGCATAAACACATGAGCCACCTCGACTGGATTTACAGTGACAGCACACAATAAAAAGGAAGAATAGTGAAATAAATTTTCTTATCATGATATTCTAAGACACCAATTTAATAGCAGGTCTTTTTTTTTTTTTTTTTTTTTTTTTTTTTGAGTATGAACTTAAAAGCATTCAGGTGCTGAGTTCTTGCTCACTGGGATTGCCTTCATTACAAAAAGGAAAAGAAACCACCATGTGTTTTTCCAGTTTGGTGATCAGGGTTCTTTTAAGCAAAGATGTTAAGTATCCTTTAACATACACATGCATCAGCTAGAAAAGCAGGAAGCAAAGGATAGAAATAGCAAGAAAAATGAAAGAATAAGGCATGGTGGTTTTTTCACATGGAAAACATTGACAAGTTTATGCTGGACCATTCTGCATATTCTGTAGCCTTTAGGCACATGAATAATCTGAACAAATTTACTTGCACTCATGAGCTAGCACAATCTTTGCAGTTCCCAACAAAAAGCATGTTTAAAATCAGATGTTACATCAGAATATGGAAAAAAACTTTGTTTCAAATTGTTTCAGCAGAGAAAAATTGCCTTTTCTTACTTAGAGAGAAGTACATTCTGTTCCTCATTTTTTCCTGTTTTTTTTTTCCCTGGCTGTTAAGCCTGTTCCAGTTTGCAGTGAAAAATTGGAAAATCCCTGCATAGTTACCTAGATGATTTTGACTTTTTTTTTTCCCAGTTTTTTCTTGGAAAACTTTTTTTGATCCATGTTTTATCATTATGTCCCAGTGCATCTCTAGGTAATTGCACAGTTTATCATCCAGATCCCAAAGCATAAAGAAAATAGAGAAGATCTTTACCTGTAGGATGAGGCAGGGATCAGGTGACTGAAGTGGAAGCAGAGTCAGTGAGCATAAGTACAGGAGTTTGCCCTGTCGATATCTAGCACTGACCAAACAAGCAAAGGAAATGGAAATGAGCTGTGAAGCCAAATGATAAAATGCTTCTCTGCTTACTTTAAACAGCCTGTTTCCAGTTATCCTTACAGCCTTGGTTAGATTCATTGTTCAGTCTCCCTCAGTCAATATTCTATTTATCATTCAACAACCAGAGTGGTTACGATCCTTCATCCTTGATAAAAGAGTAGAAATTATTGATTTAATTGGGAGCAGGGATGAGAATTTGGTTCACTACCTTCCTGTTAACTCTGTTGCTTACTGTAAATTACTTGAGGAAAACTCTGTTTGCTGTATGGCTTGTACCCATTTAGTTCTGTTTTCAATGCTGCTTGAAATTGCTTTCTCCTAAAAGACACAGAGCATCATCAAGGAATTCACGGATTAGATCTCCTTCAGCTGAAATCACTCTATGCAATTCTGATCATGGTTATTTTTCAGAACAGATTTGTGTATGTGTCTGGGTATTTTGAGAAGTACATTGTTGATTACTAAAGCAATCAAGTCCAGACAGTGATTTTGTGATTCACTTCAGTGACGTGATATAAATACCATGTATGAGCTTTTCAGTTTCATTTATAACCTTGAACACCCACTCAGCTGCCTTGCTGAGATTTGTTCCATTGCCTCCAATTCTATGTTTATCAGCTCTTTAAGCTGAAACAAAAAACCCCCCCGCATAAAGTAGGTATTTTTGGAGGAAGAGACTGATGTCTCTCTTTGTACAGAAATGTCTTACTTTCTCCTTGGTTGATTTTATAACTTACTGCCCACACTGAACCACAGTGTTCATCACTCTCATCCTCAGCACCGCTTTCTCAACCCGTCGGTAGCTATACTTTGCCTTCCCAATTTGTTTAGCCCAAGATTTAAGATGGACAGAGACTGCCGCTCTTATAAATCCTGATTTCATTAGTGATGAAGTGTCTGGCAAAAAGTCCCTGCAGTAGATGCTCTGCTCTCCATCTCCCGTACAGTCTAACTAGGTCTCCAAAGGCAAAAAGAGCATAGGATGTCCGGGGCCCGTGGAAGCATGATAATAAGACTTATGAAGAAAGTGGTCCCTGTGAGGCCTCATTACAGGCATTTCTAGAGCCTAAGTTACTGCTTCAGAGGGTGGAAAAGGCATCTTTACAACAACTTACCCAAAACAAAGTGGATCATTTCTATCTGGATCTGTCTTTCATTTCCCTCATAACAGTAGCAGACTAAGGCTTGCTAATTGGTACATAATGCAGTTTGTCATACATTTTTGTTATGCTGTCATTATTTTTACCATCAATATGAACCCATCTTAACACTGAGGCATAACTGTCTCCAATTAACTGATGAAAAATGACATCTGTGTAAATGTGCAGTGTAAAATTGTCCTCATCTATCTGAATACTGTATTTTTCCTTGGTAGCTTTCTTTCACAGACAAATTAAAATTGAGAGATGAAATGAATATTAAAAAATAAATAAAACAGCAGAACTGTTGTTTTCACTAAGCAGAATGATGGTTTTGTGTAGCTTGTATTTCAGTAGGAGTGGGAGAGATAGATGCTACCTATCCTATTATCTGAAAAATAATAAACTACTTTGCAGACAAAAGCTCCAACAGGATAAAAACATCTAAAAGTAAAATGAAATATACTCATGGTGTTTTCTCAAATTTTTTTCAAAACCAGGGAGATTTTGAAAAGTGGTATCTGACAATTTAAGATTATCTACATTTATAGTTAGAGGTATGTGTATCCATATTTATATAAAATTAATCTCCATATATATCCATGTTTATATAAAATTTATATAAAATATTCTATCTATTTATAATATACTGCTATTAGTAACAGTTTATTGTCAGTCGCTCTGATCGGTCTAGTTTAATGTTTACATAAGCCTGAATAGAACTTGGATTTAGGGGTTGAATACTTTTAATGGATTTCAATCAAAGTACATATAAACTGTTAAGAGAAAACATGGAACAGAAAGAGACGAAGAGGCTGTGAAAAGGAGATGTGGAAATCCAAGTTCCTTCCTCCAGCTGCTCTTACAGGGGGCTAATGCATTTTCTTGATCCATATTACAAAAAAATAGTGGTGAGCATCAGGCTTTGAGCAGATCCCAATCAACCGTAGACAAGAGGCATCACAAGGTGCCACAGCAGGACCTGGAAGGATGCAGCGACTCCTGGCAGTGGCACAAGCCACCGTGCAAGGACTGTGAGAGCTTTAACATTTGAGGTTCAAAAGTGGAGTCAGCACCTCTCCAGCTGTAGGTAGCAGCACAGTGGGGCTTTTCAGGGTTGCAATAGGGGACTTGCATGGCACTTGAGATCCTCTGTAAGTGCACAAAACCAGATACCAGTACATTTTTCTTCTGTCTACTTTCTCCCTGTCCAGACTCAAGACAAAGATGACCTAAACTTTGGAGAAGACTTCTTCTGCCTCCTTATGTATTTACAAATAAAATGGCCTGAAGAGAAGCCACATTTATTTGCAACTAAAATACCATCTGCTTATGTGTGAAAAAATTGCCTAGTCATATGGATTCAGGGTTAAAATGATAAATTTAATTATCAGAAAGTAAAAGAGCAATTCAGGTTTGGAAACAGCAAATTTCAGCAGAACTCAATATTTAATTTTATGCCATTTCCTGAAATTTCAATAGACACTGTGGGTTTCTGCAAAATGTAACACATCATTTGGAGCAAAATTGTTGAGATACTGCATTTATGAAGCATAACAAAGTATAGCTTATCACACACCCCATTGTTGCTGCTAATACACATTGGAAAGTTTCCTGGAATTTCATCATTCATACTTTTGTGTCCTTTATCGCTGGCTGCCTACATTGCCTTATAACTTAGTTTAGATTACCCAAACTCATTTTGTTAAATCAAATTCTGGGTTGTTTTTTTTCTTTTGATTCCATTTAGAAGATGTGTGCTATACATGGTCCAATATTATGGTTGGTCTGAATTGATTAGAATTCTTTTTCTAGTTATTCTATTACATGAAAAATATCACTTATATTTTTCCTGTCATTGTTTCTTATAGAGAGACATAATGCTAGGATGACAAATAATTTCTATATGAGAAAATAAAAAAAAAAGTTGCTTCTATACTTAACAGATGTTCTTCTCTGCTCTGATTAGTATGCACATCACTCTGAAGCTGAACATTTCCTTTTATTTCTCTATGCGGAAATTTCTTCATAGTTTTAATGAATTTTCCAGCCATCATTTCTTCAGGTTCCTCAGGCTTTGGTCGCAGACGTCCTGAATCAGTCCCGCCCCGACGAAGCACTTGCTCTTACATAAGGTAAGGCAGCTCTGTAACTCTTTTGTTCCCTGAATGTATGGTCAAGCCATTCAGCAACGCATATCTTTACCTTGCTACATGCTGAGATATGTTCTAGTTTAAGGACATTTTTCTAACTAAAGAAAAAGTGTTCTTTTGCCAAGCTGCAGTATTTTTAGGTGCTTTCTCCTCCAACTTAGTTTTCACAAGTCCTCTAAGATTTCCCTATCACTTCAGTCCATGACAACATGGATGAAACATTAGTGCTTCTTCAAAGGCATTGTAAAGTGTTGTTTTGTTTTTCTAAAAAAGAGATGATCTGCCATACGGGTCGGCCACTCTAGAGTTCCATCAGGGAGCAAGCTGGTAAATTAAAAACACTTTCTAATAAGGTGTGTTTTCATAATTCATTGTTTCAATTTACTGTTGGGGGAAAATGAGTGCAATGCAAATTGATGCAACCGAAGGCACAGACAGAACCATGGAGCCACAGCCTCATGACTAACTTTCCTTTGCCCCATCTAGAGAACTTGTACATGAGAGGTGTAGAGGGATGTGCATCAGAGGGATTTCTGCTTCTGATTTCCTGCCATACAAAATGTCAACAGATGGCAACCCATATTCCAAAAGATATTTTATTACTTGGATGCTTATTTTCACCATTTTTTAGATTCTGGATATGAGATCATGTGGACTTCTGTCTAATTGGACCTACATCTGATTATTGGAAATAAATGCGCTGTTCGATCTTTCTGGTATACATGACCTGACCTACTTCTTTGAGTCTCATCCATGACACTAGCTCATGCAATCACACTCTGGGTCGAGACAGGCTTTGCTGGTGATTTTTTTGGTTTGTTTTTAAATTGTGTTGATAAGTACTCTTGGATTTGACAAATGATGAGAGAATGTCTGGAATTCTCAGGTGTTTGAATTCAACGCGTAAAATGGTACAAATTGCAATGCATTTATTTTAACTGAAAAAGTAACCTCTATATTGAGGAAAGAGAGGAAGGAAGGGTAGGAAGGTTGGTGGCAGATACATGGTTTATGATAGATTATTTTTTTTAACAGCAAAACCTCTTTGTTTTTATACGAACTTCTCTGTGTTTTGTCTTCTTGATATCTTTTATATTTCATTTTCAAGCACTATCCCTCAAATTTCTGTAATACAGTTTATCGATAGACTCCTTTGCCCAACTTAAAAGAAAAGTATTTAAAAACAGCCAGTATTTGAGTATAAGCTATTGTCAGCGAAAAAAAAAAAAGGAAAAAAAAAGAAAACCCTCTGACTATCTTTCTTTTTGCTGGCACCACTCCTTGCTGATTCCAAAAGCTACATTATTTAAGCCTTCTGTAGCTGTCTTCCATATTTCTGGAGATTTTCAGCTCTTATGGGTTTTTCTCTCTTTCCTTTCTTACCAGGGTATTCACATATTTCTGTATAGGTCTGGTATCTACCCTGCTAATCACCGAGTCTAACACATCCTTTGTTTGATATTTCAGCTCTAAGTGATCAGCAAAATCATGTAATTCCAACTGTTTCCTGGGGTCCTTTGTAAGCGGGCTGCAGGATTTTCTCCAGGAGATGGATTATGCACTTTATCTTCAGTAAGAGTTCTCATTTATCTCCAAGTAACGGTGAGCCCATGATCTTTTCCTGTATCACTCCTGTTTAATTTAAGATCAATACTTACATGTCTAACTTATAATATATGCTTAAAACCTTGTTTGGATTTGGTTCCTGAAAGATATTTTTAATGTTTAATTTCTGGGTTTTCTTTCTAGGATGGTATAGATGGTATAGTTCACTGTTTAATTGCTCTTGAGGAAAAATCATTATTTTCCCATTTTTTATTTTATTTTCATAAATTTAATAATATAGAACCCCTTTAAACATGAAGAACCTTCAGCTTTTGGCCTTATGAGAAGTCATTGAAGTTCCCATGAACTAAATTACTGCCTGACTATAGGTGGACAAGTTGTTTCCTTTGAGTGGAGAGTGCCCAAACAATGTGCATCTTTGCTACTTTTTTTCTAATAGTGGAAATGGTCTTTTATTAGGCTATTTATTGAAATTAATGTGGCCAGTGGATATAATTAGACATATTGTAAATGAGAAAACAGCACGCCTGTTGGCATGGCCATTGTACTGATAAGCTTATATGCAGCTCAAATGTCTTGGAGAAGATGGGAACCGTCAGTCTGAGGCAGTTCCTAAAGACATCAGTGGGATTCTCAGCTGGTGTGTCAAAACTTCTAGTTTTAGAATGTCAATGGAAAATATCACACATCATGTTTAGCACTGTCTCTTGTATCAATCTCCGTATGCTGAGAATAAACATTACTTTAGATACATAGACTCTGTGTTGGATAGACTCAGAAGAGTTAAAACGGACCAGTATGTCAAAGTTGATTTTGTCATTAGAGGGCTTTAGTTGTTTAGTAAAGAAGTGAAAAAAAGTCTTTCTTCCTCCCCTAGGATACTTGAGTATTTATACTATGTGAAGTTTGGTCATTTAGACCAAGAAATTTGGTCTAAACACCAATAAAATTGCCTGTTCCCCCCTTTTGAAAGGACAATTCAGTCTTTGGAGAGATTTAGTAATAAAGTAGCTCATATTAAACAGGGCTAAAAATTCTCTGCAGGTAAAAGCTGCATCTTTCAAAAATAAACTTTACACTGAATTTGAAGCAGAGACTTATTTTATTTGGGGTCAATCCTATATATTGCTGGGTTTGCACAAGAATAAAATCATGCAAATAATATACTGCAGAGCCCTAAAGAAACTCCCTAGCTAGCTCCTTTTCCTATCACCTTCCCCAGCTTTCCAATGCCTCTATAAACTTGCACCTCTATTTTGCACAGAATTGAATGGTTTCAGAAGTCTTTTACACTGTGACTCTGTATTTGGACAAAATTTCTCATCACAGTTGCAGCATCAATGATCAAACTATAATTGGTTGTGATCTTATGCTCCCAGTAATTGTGTCTTCTCTAGCTTGAAGGTGGATAAAACTTCTATTAGACTCTGAAGGACTCAGACTTCAACTCAGTACTTCCAACTGAAAAATATGAAAAAGTGGAGGAAGCAGAATATGCTCAGCAGGAGCAATATTGCCTTTGAACAGAAATGCTTAATACTTTCAGTTTACATTAAGGCCTTAGTCTTTGTTGCCAGTATATGGCACATGCATTAGCTTTTGATGTGGTGAAAGGATTTCTCTTCCCAGATGGCAGAACACAATTAGACATTTTCTGTGATCTTTTCTGCTACGCCTCTCCTTTCCAAGCAGGATTCATGCAACAGAGAAGCTTGTTCTGTTCTCAGCCCTTCCTCAGTCTCTGTCCCAGTGCCTCAAATTCGCTGGGAAACATGCACTCTCAGAAGTGTGCTCCTTTAGAAACACCTCTACAACTTCAGCTCAACTCCACTCTGTGCTTCTTTTTTGTCTAAGACCCTACACTGCTCCAGAAAAGAATGAATCCTTTCTCTTCACTTCAAAGTGTTTCTTTTTATTCCCGTTGTAGGTTTGACATTTTGCAGAGTTACCCTTTTTTTGCATTAATGAATGTGAAGGTACAACCAGGTCCTAAAATGCACAGATAGTCCAAGGAAATGCAAACAAATGAACATTAACATAATCTTTAAAATGTAGTTTGATCTCTAGCAAAGGAAAGGATATAAAATATACCTTAGTAATTTCTGCATCAAGCCAGCAGCCCACTGCTTACCTGCTGTGAGCAAACACCTACACCAGTATCCTCTGCTTGCATACCAAAAGCATCTACTGTAATGAATTTACTGTTGCTTACCTAACATCATACATCTCCTGACTTAGATCTTTCACAGTAGGACTGAGCTCCTGTCTCCTGTTGCAGGAATGCTGTGTATGAAGACCAGAACAGGACTTAACAGACTCATTAACTTTTTATTACAACTGCTGGTGTTTTGATTAATGTAGAAATGCTGGGCTTCTCCAGTAATCATAAATGCAAGTGCCTTTCCCACTAAGCATGGCTACCAATTCTTTTTGGGAAAAGTGACACGAATTCTTCTGTTGAAGTAAGTGAAGGAATTTTTTCCTTTCGTGCAAACAGAGTTCGATTACCTTAGGATCTGAATAACTTACTGATGTCAAATTGTTGATGGGAGAAGAACTTTGGGGTGTTGGTTGATGAGAAACGTGACTCAGCACTGTGCACTCACAGCCCCAAAGGCCAACTGCATCCTGGGGTGCATCCCCAGCAGCATGGCCAGCAGGGTGAAGGAGGTGATTCTACCCCTCTACTCCACTCTTAGGAGACCTCACCTGGAGTACTGCATCCAGCTCTGGAGCCCCCAATATAAGAAGAACATGGACTTTTCTTGGAGCAAGTCCAGAGAAGGGCCATGAAGATGATCAGAGGGCTGGAGCACCTCTGCTCTGAGGACAAGGCTGAGAGAGTTGGGGTTGTTCGGCGTGGAGAAGCCTCCAGGGAGACCTTATAGACCCTTCCAGTACCTAAAGGGGGCCTACAGGAGAGATGGGGAGGGACTCTTTATCAGGGAGTGGAGCGACAGGATGAGGGGTAACAGTTTTAAACTGAAAGAGGGGAGATTTAGATTAAAAATTAGGAAGAAATTCTTTACTGTGAGGGTAGTGAGACACATTGGAACAGGTTGCCCAGAGAAGCTGTGGATACCCCATCCCTGGAGGTGTCCAAGACCAGGCTGGATGGGGCTTTGAGCAACCTGGTCTGGTGGGAGGTGTCCCTGCCCGTGGCAGGGGGGTTGGAACTTGATGATCTTTAAGGTCGCTTCCAACTCTAACCATTCCATGATTCTATGAGTGGTGATTCTTTTGTGCAAGACAGAAGAAAATTACATATATGAAGACATTTCAGCATACAAAAGAATAAAGGAGTAGAAAATTAAAAGATAGGTCATCAGTCCTTTTGATGCTGTTATCGAAATGTTACATTTCATGTTAATTTTCCACCTCTAGATTGAAATTAAAAGTAAAAAGGATTAAAATCTAATTTCATGTTTGCCCCTGTATGCAGTTCTTAGCAAGGTAGCAGCTTGCATATAAAAGCAGAAGAGAAAAAGAGAAAGATTTAATTCAAAGAAATCTGAATGTGATAGTGTTCACAATGCTGCAATGCCAAAAAAAAAGCTTGCCCTCTTCCTTGCAAAGCACACTGTCGTTGCTTAGAAAAGAAATAGAAAGGGTACAACAGAATGACTATGAAGCAGGTAGTCTCTCATTCAGGTTCTTTCTGTGCTCACCTGGTTAAAGAATTTGTGCAAAGTATTTAGAGATGTAAAAGCAGAACAAAATACAATTGTAATTATAATAATTTTAATGAGATTTGAAAGGCATTTCTTAATTCACATGACTACCAAAAACTCCAAAGAACATTTCAATAAAGAATGCATCACCAAGCTGCTGTTTCCAACTTTTCCCTTACCTGAAAGTATATTAATGCTTTCTTGTTTCACGGCCGGAGTTCAGTTACTTTGGCCCCACTCTGTTTCTAAAGTGTTCAGATCAAGCTAAATGGTTTCACATTGTTCAACATCTTTCTAATTTTCTACTGTAGAGGAACAGATAGAATATATGCCTTGCCAAGTGTGAGAAAATGGTAGGATCAAGTGTTGAGTTTCAATCTCAAGTTTCAATCTGTTTCACATCTTGTCGTCTGATTTACAGTATCCTTGTATCTGTTGAAATAGGTGGTTAAGCAGCCTCTATTATAAGGCTTTATGCTGACAATAATGCTAACAGCCCAAAATAATATAATTCTCTGAAAAAGAAACTCGAAGCTATCTCTGAAATCAGACACAACAGAGACTCCTTGTCCTGGCACTCAGCAAAGTAAGGAGGTAGCAAGGAAATGTATGTATTAAATGATGCTTTTAAGGCACTAAGATGAGAGCATGTCTTTGTGTATTTTGATTATTTGCATGCTATTAGGACAGTGCCATAAAAGGAGAAAGTTTGATACCCCTTGTTCATATAAACACTATTGAGATGCAGAATATTTTGTGAAGGATAGCTCTGTGAGATGCGATGCTTGGATTTATAGACAATCTCTTGATTTATCTTTTTCTGTCAATCCATTTTCTAATAAGGAAAGATGGTTGTGAGGTTTCTGGTGTATCACCTGCTGCCTTCATTAAGTGGATGTCCAAAATAAATATCTGATTCTTTACCTAATCAATAACCTAAATCACCAGCTTTCCTATTTTGTTTCTTTCATAGACCAGGACTAAAGGATTTAAATAAACCCCTCCACCTCCTGCTGCCCCAGGCACCTTTCCTGTCCCCTCCAGGTAAGTCATGCCTGTCACTGCCATCGTATCTGAGTCTACTGGTTTGCAGCATACCCAGAACTTCTGTAATTTCATGGCTACAGTGGAGTTCACTGAAGGACTTTTGTAGCTCTTCCCCTACCTTTACACATATTGCCATACTCCTCCATTGGACTTTTTTTCCACACTATCCTAGTTGAACCCCATGTTGACCCCAAAAAGCCTGAACAGTAGCGCCAGAGGTGAACCAGAACAGGAAATCTTCGTCATTAGACTGAAAATGGCTTCAAGGGATGCTTCTCAGAGCCATGTCATATCTTAGACTGCTTACTTCTGTAATGCTTTTGCTATTCAAGGGCCATGCCAAAGGCTCACTTCAACCTTAATCGCTGAAATTTTCAGTGTTAATTTATATTTAAAGATCACTAAGGTTTAAGTACAAGTTTCTTAGTCTCTGACAATTTTTACTATACATTAGGAAGAGAGAAAGTACACTTTTTGCCCTCATGAAGAGGGAGCTGTTTCAAGTTCAGGGATGCTAGTTTTGCCTTTACTCATGCTTTCTTCTTCTCAGATAAGTATGTGGCGATAAGCATATGTTTTATTTTGTCATTACTTTAACCATGTTCATTGTCTTCTTTGTTTATCCTTTTGTAAGTGTTTAATTTAGGCACATTCGGCAAGTGACTAAGGGTTCTGGCCCTCTGGAATATCTCTGACTGAGACCTGCACATGGAATTCCCATTAATGTCAGCTAGAATTGCCCACACAGAGCGAGGCAGGGTCTCTGACCCTTCAGAGGGAGGGAGGTTTAGTTGATAAGAGGAAAAAAAAAGAAAAGAAAAACAAAGTTACCTGCAGGAATGGGCAAGGAAATTAATCAAAAGAAAAACTGGATTGCTGCTAAAGGAAAGTATTTTACAAAAAATAAAAGTGAAACTATGGAATGAAAAATCTAGATCACAGTGGTGTATAAAAAGGTGGGATCTAATTCAGACACGAGATGAGACAAGATGGGAGTGAATTTTAATAAAGAAAAGCAGTTGCTATAGAAAGGACATTTAGCTGATCTCAAGAAACTATTTAAGGTTTTTAAATGAGTTCAATAGAAAGAAAAGTATCAAAGTCCTTAGAGTAGCGTGTAGACATTAATGAGTAATGACAGTTATTGCAAAAACTGTGAGCCATCTTCTTTTATATAAGTTACCAGAAGTTTTAGTAATGGTTTCAAGTTTTAGTAATGGTTTTAACAGTGAGATGAATGTACGGGGTCTTTTATCTTCAAGGAAAAAGGCAGACAGATTAGCAAGCTTGTTACTCTGTGTGAAATGGTAAGATCTCTCCTTTAGGCATCTTGAATTACTGTTTTTCACACTTCATTAAATTGTCTTGCAAGTTCTTGCATATTTTCTTTCAAGATTTTTCAAAACATTGTGAATCCAGGTAACACAGGCAGACCTAAAAAATCTTGGGAAATCATAGATTGTGATCATTATCTTACGTCGCAGTAGTCACTAAGGATGCTTTTTCTATCAGGCAGGTACACTATCCACATGTTATTTTGTGGCATGTTCACATTGATTCTACAATGTGAATCAGTGATGCAGAGCTGAGACAGGACCTTCAGCAGGAGAGGTGTAAAGGAACTGTTTTTCAGGAACATAGGTAAGCACTGGCTTAACTCATCATCTTTGTCTCGTAGACCCATCTCAAATAATTCTTGCTACTGGAGAGCCAGTCTGCCACATCTTCCCCATTCAGACAGAAAATTACTTAATGCTACATTTTAAAATGCAAGGAAAATAAAGTAGATTTCATTTCATTAACTCTTAGTAGCTCTGTATATTGTGGTTGATCTCTATATCTGTGTTTATTTGTGGCCCAGATACTACAGCTGAAGCTTCTTAATTTAGGACTTTCTGCATATATGACTTTGTATATTTACTGAAATATGTCAGGTTACAGTACTGGTAACATCACTATCTTATTACCTCAAAATGCTGTATCTTCACTTACAGATGACTTTTATTTGAATATTTTTTTCATATATAAAAAATTGTCGCTTTGTAACTCATTGCACCTTTTCCACTTGGCATCCAACAGGGCCAAGAAGTAAGTGCAGTGTCGTGTGACTGGACTGTAATTATTCAAGTCCCCAGATGCTGAAGACATCTTTATGCAAAGGTAAGTCCTTTCTTTTTTTGTCTACTTCTGATAAGAGTCCATGCTATCAAGATTTCAAACCACAGCTTGGAGACACCTCAGTATCATCTGTTGCTTGCTAACTAGGTTGGATAAAAACTAAACTGCTGACCCTCTTTATATGCAGACATACATTGGGCAAAAGACAATGTTTCTCTGACCACTTCAGGTGATCAGTCAGGGACTAGTGCAAAGGAAATGTTCAGTCTTAGCTTGAAGTTAACATCCATATTGGACTAGGGCTGGGAAGGACCTGCAGACAGAAACAGGCTGGCCAGCACTGCATGTCCTATGGGAGGAGGGGTACAGGAGACACAGGCTGGGCAGTAGCCTCTCCAGAAAAAGTCTCACTGGAAGATCACACAAGCCAGAGGCACAAATCTGTACTTTTCTGAGTTCAAAAACAGCAGTTCTGTGCTCCTCAACCAGCTTTCAATTGCTGTGGATGTGTGAATACGTACAACATACATTCAAATACAGATGGAAATTCATAGGTTTATACAACTTGTCCCCATTAGGCCTTGAAGGAATTCACTGTCTCATCAGGTTAAAAAGATACACTGGTCATAAGTTCAGGTCATTCCATGAGAAAGACAAGAATATGTTTGAAGAAATTTGTACCTGTGCATATTCAGTACTCAGGCTAGAAATTTGCATGGGCCTTCCTCATATCACTGTTGTGGTCCAAGCTTGGGCTTCATACTAATTAATCTTTTATTGCACAATTAAAATGAAAAACAGTGGAGTCATCATCTCTACTGCTTTTCATTATCATATGCATCACTGACAATATACAATGTTGTTCTTTTCTTCATGGAAAAATATTATTTTTATTCATGGTAAATAACATTTCCTCTATGTATTATGGCAATTAAACCATATTAGAGTCAATAAGCCATCCTCTTCCAGGCATATCTCACTTCAGAGGAAAATCACTTTAAAAATTCAAGTTCTGAAATATTCCTGGAAAGGGAAACTGTATACTTTTATTGCCAATTCAAATGGGTAAAAGTAGATCCCATCAATCTTTGATTTCCTTTAATAATTCATGAAATTTCGTGAATCAGCAGGTAATTGGTTCTTACAGACAAGCCTCTGAGCATTTTTTCTAGTATTCAAGAGTTCCATGGATTTATGCCTCTGCATATAACAGTTAGTGCCTTTAAACAGGGACATTAAAAAATTTCCACTTACATACAAATGACCTTTTAAACAGCACCTATGATTGATTTGCAGTAGGTAAAATAACATCCCCTTACTTCCTGGTATTTAATTTACCTGACAGAACCGTCTCTCCCAGGTTTTCTCGGGGGATTTTGAGCAAGCTATTCTCAGGATTATTGTGTATCAAATTACCATCATTTCTAATGAAATAGTAAATTAGAGGTGCTGAGTGGATAACCGTTAATTTGTCTATTCCTAGCTGACTTGAAAACTTGTCAGTCATTCTCATACGTGCATTTTGGCCTGAAAGTGGGGAGTGGGGAGGTGAGCGGAGAGAAAATAAATTAGATTTTTGTAAAATGTTGTAGAGATTTAGAATCCTAAACTATATTGACAATTAATGGATTTGAGTTCTTCTGAAAAGTAAAAATAAGGGCATGGAGATGTAAAGCTCACTGGAAGTCTCAACAATCAAGCTCCTAAGCGTGTTTTGAAAATGGTATCTGGTCCTTAAATCATTTGATACTTTCCCCCCAGTCTTTATTTTGGTCAGCCCACAGTTTGTACTGAAAACAGACTGGCTGCCTCTGGGGCAAGTATGGCAGGCAGCGCACACCCCAGGGAGGACTGTGCCTCCCTGCTCTCCACCTCCTTTCCCTTCACTCTTAAAAGATCTTTATCTTCAGCTGAGCAATGGAGCCCCGCCTCTTAATCATCTTCTTGATTAGACATTTCAGGGTGAGATTATTCATCCACACTTTGGAGTGTGTATTCCAGTGACTGCACCTGCCCCACGGGGAGGATAAGCCCATTCTGCTGGGCAAATGCAGGAGCAATCGCAGCCCTGAGGACCAGTTTCCCGCGAGTGCTCCTCCAGGCTATTCTCCTCAGCAGGTCTCATGCTGCTCACCCTGCAGTGAACGGCATCTCACTGCTGCCTCTGTTGACTTGATTATCTCTTCACTACTTACTCTGACAAAATTTTGACGAATTTACCAGTTTAGGATAGTTCTGTCAAATTTGATAGGGTAAAAATTTGGAGTAAGGGGGTTTTGGAAGCTACAAGGAGAGCATATATAAATAGATTTCAATGACTTTTAAAAACCCTCATGTCTTTACAAAAATAAAGGTAAAAAATTGTTTTCTTCATTTTGGTCACAAAGTTGAAGAGACTAACATGTATTATAAAATAACCATAGTTAAGAAGCCAAAGCGATTTAATTGAACAACTTCAGGCCTTTACGTTTACCAGATACGTACTACTAAACCAGACTAAAAAACAGATTCCCTGGCTGAGTTTTGGTGATCTACCTTGTTCTTCCTCATTGAAGGAAGCAGTAGCAATTATAGACAACAACAATGAAAAAAATAGGGAAAAAAGCCCTAGCATAGCATTAAGACCAAGAGGTATAAAATACCCTGGAGAAAACTTGAAATAAATGTAATTAAAATGACCTTTTCCCCTTGAAAAATTATTTTGCAGTGAAGCACAACTCATTGAAGTAGTTCTATTATAGAAGAGTCTTCATGATAAATCCTGTCTTACAGGTTCATTGATTTAATCAAAAAGACCATCTTAATGAAAATGCTAATTCTTCATTTGGGTAAAGCAAGGCACAGAGGTCTTGAGTAAAATTCCCAAGCTGGCAGGTGCCACAGCCCCTGAGTTCTGCATCAGACCTCACTCCCGCAGCCAAGATCTATATGCCACAATAATATATGTCCTGTTCCTCTTCTCTGCACTTTTTAAGCAGAGATGTAGCTGGTCTAACGAAACCGAGGATGGAGGTGCATTTCATGAGAACTAATCTTTGCACAAAGGCTGGGGTAGGAAAGAGTACCTGTATTTCATACCTAATATTCTTCACAGCCTTGACTCTAGAATTTATGTATTCACAACAGTGTCAAATACTATTACTAATGAAACCCAAGGCATGCTGTTAGAAAGGTACATATCACAGAGGGCATGACAGCGTAACTGAGGATACATTTTCAGTTTGGCGTATCACGGAACTGAAATTCTCTTCGAGGTGAACGACTTGCAGTCACAAAATGTATTACCAGGAAATGAACCGGAGGCACAAATCAAAGCACCTGTACTAGTAACTATACATACACAATTAAACAACTTTCCTCTTGAATATTTGACCCCAGCTGTAGTTGCTAATCAGCACCAATCTCAACAACTGTGTTTAGGGCACATGCCTGCTTTTCTTGATGAGGTACTGGCAACAGG
Source organism: Tringa tobata (assembly GCA_033628505.1). NCBI lineage: Eukaryota > Metazoa > Chordata > Aves > Charadriiformes > Scolopacidae > Tringa > Tringa tobata. Next base: position 3,991,734 of record JAHREE010000216.1, read on the forward strand.
TGTATTCATTTGCAAATGAGCTATTAGATTATACTTTCCTGTCTGTAGATGCATTTACTTCAGAAGAACTTAAAAGTACGTGTAAACATGTGCACCATTGAGCAGGTCTATGCAGCATGAATTAATAAGGTTGCAGCTCATGGCATGAGGGATAATATGTCATTGTGGGATTGTGGAGGGGAAGTCACTTCTGTGAAAATGGATTGATTTGAATCCAGATGCACCCATGGGATAGGCATTTTCACCTGTACCAGTCAGTAAATCTATAAAAAACATATTAATGATTAATTCATAATCACTTTAGATTTGTAACGACCCAAACTAGTCACAGTCTTACCAATTCCCATCGCTGCCTCCAGACCCAAACTGAAAAATTCAATATGAAATGATATACTAACACAAACAGTTCTGGATCCAGGTGTGTATAGATTTTTCTTCAGCAGAACTAAGCCAGCTTTGATCTTAGGAGGCTGTCTTCAGGATGTTGGTAGGGAATTTGGTTTCTACAGCGCTAAGGTATTTTACTCAGATTGGTATAATACATCTAGTATCCAGTTCTGCAAACACAGAAGCATATGACTTTGAAATCTGTGGATGTACTCACACAAGTAAAATTGCTCTCTGATTGTACTACTAGTAGGATTAGATTCCTAATTAATAAATGTGGTCTTGGTGCTTAGTAAATTAAAATAGAACAGAAGATTGTTGTTGATACTATTATATCAGGGAGTTTTGCAATTAGCGTTCAAATTTTCATTTTAGTACTTCATTCAGCTCCTCCTTCCCATGCTAACAATTAAGTTCCCTAGCCACAAAACATCCATTATGTTGTGCATGTTGTCTGCAGCATTGATATACAGTCCCATCAGCTACTGTATAAGCTCTTATTTCACCTTCATTTACTAATATAGTCTTCACTATTGAATACTGATGAAGGCAAAGTAGAAAAACAGTCCTCATCAACACTTCACACATAGTGTAAACAAAACTGATGAAAACCGACTCATCCGTGCCCACTAAAAGATTAGTGTTCTACAACCATTCTTAATTACCTTTTAATCTTTTCTTTTAATTCCTTCCCAACCTGACTGTATCCAATGTTTTCCATCCTGTAATATAAACTCTTCCTTTTCTGCTGAGCAATCAGACACCTACTTCATCACCAATGAACTTGTCAGTGAAAGTGAGATGACAAATCTGTGCCTTCCTCTGTACAAGAGAAGTCAAAGAGCTTCTCATGGCACAGAGCTGCAACACACCCCTTATAAATTATTTATGCTTCTTATATCCCCACATTCTTTATTCCATTGCCAGCAGGACCCTGTTGTGGTGCCTTCACTACTCACGATGTGGTTATAAGCCCTGAAGTTATTTGCCAAACTGTTACCTTATAGGTTTAGGAGTCCCCACACTTGTCCCACATGCATCTTCTCTTGCTTTTTTCTTCAACAGCTTCCCCAATGCCACAGGCATGAAATTCTCTTTATCTTTGTGTAACAAATTATCTGAGAGCCAGGACTCATTCCCTGCCAAAACCAGTGAGGAAATGCAGAGGAAAAAAATTCTGCATTTGGTGGCCAGACATTCCCCTCTCTTTGTGACTGACATGAAAGTTGTACCCTGGTTTCCACCCTCTTTAGATGAGCGTGCTGATAGTAGACTGCCCTGTGCTGGGCTTCCTCATCTTTTTGCATTCACAGAGAAGCTTAGAAAGGACTTGTTTTTATTCTAAGATGAAAGAAGACTTTTTTCTTCCTCTACAAAAAGGAAGCATTTTTCATTGCAGGGCCGAATATAGACATGATGTGAAGAAGGATGTCAGGGGGATGAGAAGTGCATCTTTCCATCATGTGGCTGAGGATATGAACCACAAAGAGACGTGCTAATGGGATGGGGAAGTCCTGCGCTTCTCACATCTTGCCCATTCAGTTCTAATTGTCCACTGCCAAACATCCCAAGACATTGCCAGATTATTACAATGTCAAGGTAAAAATTCATAGCAGAAAGCACAAAACTGTCCAATCCTATTAACAGACCTTTCAAAGTATAAAGGATTTCACCAAGTGAGAGGGAACTAATGTGATGGAAATAGTAAATTATAGGCCTTCAATATCATGCTTGCATTTAACTGAAGTATATCACAATTGCAAGAGATACCATTTGAAATATACTTAGCAATGCAGAGCAGAGATAGTATTAATAGCATTAAAGGAATACAAATGTATTTACCTAAATGCCACAAATCTTACTAGGCATGTATAGAATATGCTGGTTTTGCACAAGGATTGAAATTAATAGGCATGACCTTTTTCTGACTTGCCTTTCATCCTCATAAATTCAGCATGTTTGCAAAACAGGCTCAGTGGGATTTGTTTGTGATTTTTTTTACATCAAACACAACAAAACTTACAATCTTTTTTTATTCCTAGTAGTCTCTTAAATAACAAATATTGTAACAAGCTGTATCCTCTCTGAGTCGTGGCAGTATTAGAAGGTTAGCATCTAGATTTATTCACAAGCAAGCCTCCATCCTTGGATGAGCTTTCTCAGCAGTGGATCTGGACATTATTCATAGACAATAGTGATGTTTAGAGCCAAAATAGGGAAAGCTTAGTCAGAATAAATAGATGGTATTAATTACATTGCATTCAGAACGCACATAGCAAGGGCTCCCTGTTAAGTGGTTGATTTTCAGCTTCCAGTATCCCTCGGTCAAACATATGCACAGGTATGATGATGAGAAATCCTGCATCCTGCCATGCACTAATTTAATTCAATATTTTCTATTCAATAGAGGCTAAGGATAATATTTCACAGAGAGATGCAATAGCCCCACAAACGAAAATAATCTGTTCCCTTGGAGAGTATTTTCCTACCCGCTGGCAACCAGCTACTAACTAACGTTCTTAATCTCAGCGATTTGCATCTTCTGTATTCTTTTCATATTTGAAGTTCAGGTTATCCATTTGTATACTTAGTCCCTTCAGGAATAGTGGTAATGTCTGCCTGCATGTTGTGAGTATTACAGTTTGAGCAATAAGGATTGTGGAGCACATATTCCATTTCACGTGTTTTTAGGGTAAGCCTTTCCCTATCACTAAACACTGCTTGTCTTACAGTTTACAAAGGGGTGAATAGACTGAGCTTCCCAGAATATCTGAATATCTTGCATAGCTGATCAGATGCCCAGGAAGTTTCCTAAGCATTTGATGTCTTTAGAAAAGAAATAACCAATGCTGCTTCTTCCACCTATGTCAGCAGAAATACTTCTGAAACCACATTTTTCTTGTTTTCTGTTTCTAGGCGCTGATTTTCCATCAAGCAACAATGGGGGTCCAGAATAAAATTGATCTCCTCCATATAAATGACATTAAAATACAAAGCTGCAGATTTCTTCAGAGCTTAGGATGTGGTAGGCTGAGTAAAGCCATCATGAAAATACTTCCAACAGGATACCAGCACTTTGGAGCTGTGTGATGCTGCTCTGTTATGCCATCTTTCACTCTGCGTAGCACCCAGAGTGAGACCACACATAGAAGAAGGTGGGGACGAGAGTGGCATCACTGGACCCTTGAGGGAGTCATTGAGGGAGAACTCAGTTTTAAAAGCCACCAGAAGATCCTTGCTTCAGGGTTAACTTAATTTTCTGATAAAGAAGTTGTGACCTTTTCAAATATTCAGAATTATGGTTTGGGTCTCACAGGTCTCTGCTATTTGCGATGGCATAAACCACTATCTAAGGATTCTGTTGTACCAGAGTATTAATAGATTTCAGAGGTGTAACTTGGAGGCCTGTGAAATACTTCAGAGGAACAAACATCCTTAAAAACATCTTGTAGAAAACCAGACGTTATATATTTAAGAAGTCCAAGGCATGCAGCTTCATTAGAATTTAGGTTTCCTTTTTAAAGTATAGTTTTGTCAGATTGTAGCTAAAACATACACCAAATAGCATAACAGAGGCAAAGGGGAAATAAATTGTACCACTAAGCAGACTTAAGTTAATATTGGAGCTCTGAATACAGAAATAGTTGTGAAAATCCTCCACTGACGTCAGCAGTAAACGAATCAGAACTTTGACAAGGCAGCAGTGGCCAGAGGATCATTGTCCTGACTTGTTATCCATAATGAGTTTATAAAGACTAAAAGTTAAAATGTTTGTCAGACCAAGTGTGAACTTTTAACTTGGTAAAAAAGTCCCAAATGGACTTTTATTACTTGCCTGATTTTCAAGTCAGAGTGTTGTACCTTTTTTTTGTATCAATTACTGTGAACCGTAGCCTCTAATTGCCTAACTACCTTATTTTGAATATTTCTTTCAACTGCTTCGTCCCATGAGACTTCTGTGAGGAGGCAGAGAGGCCATGAAAATAGGTTAATAAGAGGTCACAGGAACCTTTCAGCACTTCATGAAAGCCTGACAAAACTTTTGGCCCAGGGAGAGCTTGCTGTTGAGATGGTGATGCTAAATTGCAATAAAAGACAGCAAAAATACAAGATTTCTGAGATTTTTAAAGCAGATCCAAAGGTATTGATGAATTATATGGGTGTCAGCTGCATATGCTGAGATTTTTATTTCTCCCTGGTTTACTTATTTTCTAAACCTGTGGCGAACTACAAAAATGCATCTTATGTTAGAATAGCATTATGAAGAGTGCCAAAAATAATTTTGCTACAGTTAGGAAATGCCGGCTTAAAAATGCCAATACAATCTCAGTTTGGTCTTTCTCCCTCTTGCAGAAAAATACCACAACTAATTATATGACTCTGTGCTACTTTTTTCACAAGGTGTTTGCCTTTATCTGGATTGAAATGATGTTCAACCCTATGTCGTGTATAGACTTTGCAGCAAAGAATTCTGTATCCCATAGGAATTGTTACACTGAAGTTCTCAAACGCACCATGAAGCAAAAAGGTGGTGGTAGAAGGGGAAAAAAAGGTTTCAGGTTTTGTCCAGTTCAGTTGGACTGGTGTCTGGATGTGCCTGTGCTCCTGCCGAGACTCCCTATGTGTAGGCAGCTCATTGCTAATTGTGTTCTTGTCTCAGTTCCTAACCTGATTTTCTGGACCCTGACTTGCAGAAGCGCTGCTATTTCACTTCCATTATGGAAGTCAAAGTGATCACTGAAGTAAGGACAATACCACGCCTCATGGGCACAAGCAAGACTATTTGTTTGCAACGTAACTTTGTCTCATTTGGGTTTTGCTATATGGATGCTGTTCTGCCAACATAGCTTGGATGAGTATTGCCTATGCTGAAATTTGGTACACAGGCATTAAAACTACTATTCTTCTTTTCAAGCTCTTCTTGGGGAGGGGGGAATGGTTGGTTGGTTTGTTTGTTTTTAAAAAGAAGGTAAATATTGATGGTTTGCAGCTTCTGTTTTTCCATATCTACTTTTCTTTTGGAAAGAGCTAGATTTTCACTTGCAAAAGAGCTGCATGGTGTTAAGAATTCAGTCTCCCTCGTTGTTTGCTACAGTCTTCCCTGATGAAAAGCAGCACCAGATGGGTAAGCATCCCTGAATTGTTGCAACATAAAGGAATATGGATTTGATCAAACTCCCTGCTGCAAATGTCTGGCTTAACCTCTCACTGAAAGCCTTTTTCACCTGAAAGTTTTAACCCATGTAGGACAATTGCCAACTGAGGTCATCCAAAACCGAGCTCTGAGGACGGGTAACACACACTGCTTGAGCTGCAGCTGAGAGCAGTTACGTGCCAAACAGCTGGTCCCCCAGCTGTAAGTGATTCTTGAGCTCCATAAATTTGTACCTGGGACAAATCAAGGATCAACAAGAGATTTTTCTTCAGTCTATCCTGAAAGAAGAATCTAATCTTTAATTCCAAACTTGCATGTGCCATTTCAGGTCCACAAATCGCATGTGCTTTTTCACCTGTTTTCAGAAACTGGACCTCTTGCACTACCTCCACATAATCCACTGCACTTAATGAAAAGCGAGTTAGCCAGTTTCTTTAAATTGCTTCTGGAAATGGACTGTCACAGTGAAGGACAATTGTTTTATCACAGAAAACATCACATTCTGATCACTCAGAATGTTCTGATTTCTACTTGATTTGTTTTCCTTTGAAAAGAAGAGAGGTTTTAGAATAAACATTTCTATCAGTGAGAGAAAATTTTGATCATAAACCTATTCAGCAGAAATAGAGAACAAAGGCTTCAAGAACAATTTATTACAAAGAGATCATGCCTAAAGATTCAGTGGGTTTGTAGTTCCTTTCCTGTTAGCAATAAAAGCCACTGAACACAGTTGACAATCTTCGTGAACTGATCTAATTACAGTCCTTCAGTCATGCTTTCCTCACTACTTATGTGGTGTGAGACACTCAGAGACAGAACAAAAAATGGAAAACATTTAAATAAGTGAAGATATCCATGCATATGCTGATCATTACATGACATCTGATAAGTATCTGCTATTTAAATAAAGAGTAAATCAAGTACTGGATTTTAGTTAATGGGCTTAGGCTGCTTCTCAGTTATTTCAAGTAAAATGAATACAGCAGCTGCAAGGTAGTTCTCACTCTGGAAATTGCGTAGTGGAATGGATTTATTTTTACATGATGCAGCTTACAGATTGAGGCATAGGAAAGTTCTTTTTTCTTTTCTCTTCTTGGCTGTAAGCAGTGCCAGCTACCTTTTCCATATTTAAGTATTATTTCTGAATTGTGTGTTTATCAAGTTGGGAAAATTTAAACAAGTTTTGCAGTACGTTATCAGAACACTTCTCCAGCATTGCCTAGAGGAGGTATTAAAAACAAAAAGTCAAACTCATTTCCAGTTTACTTCTAATGAAGATGAAGTTTTCGCATGTGTGAGTTTTATTGGTCTGTAGCTATAATGCAGTAGTAAGTTTTCTAGGAATTAGTTCTGTTTTGTTGTTTGTATTGCTTACCTTTTTTATATAGGGAAAAAAACTGCTTAATCTTACATCCATGTAGAGATGATTTCTTCCAAGTTAGTATGTAGCAGGAGAATCAACAGATATATCATAATTATAACTAGGTTTGCACAACACTGGGGTTCTTTTACTGTTACCATTTAATATTCTGTTTATATTATTATCATTCATTTTACCAGGTTTTATTTTATCGTGTTTTAATGGTTTTATTTCTCCTTCTGTTACAATGTGTGTAATACATGTACAACATACTGTTTAATAATGGTTTTGGATAATTTGCAGTGGTGGTAAAATAGCTCACGTCAGCAATTCTAGGCAGTTTGTTATATGAATTCGTATCGGTCTAACACAATAAGATGGGAAAGAAAAGGAGAATTCTACAGAATGAACTAGCATTGTCCTTGCATGAAATTTACTGTGTCACTGCTGGAATCTCCAGCACTAGTTTGTTTTTTTATCAAAGCTGAACTTTCATTTCTAACATTGCAATAAATTATTTCCAAGCATAATGGTATGTGTAGGAAATAGTCAAATTAGATTAGCTTGTCTTCTAGGTCTTAATCTCATCTTTCCAATAATACACAGGTTATTAGGATCATAGGCAATTGTTGAAAATGATGGTAGAGAAGTGACATTTTTTATAATTTGCAGCAATTCAGATCATCTGAACATCTGAATTTTAGAAGCAGAATAGGAAGTAATCTCTAAGTAGGTTAGACTTCCTCAATAAATGTAGTGGAGCAAACCTCGTAGTTGCTTTCTGATCTAACCCAGCTGAGTTTCCCCCTCACATTTCTTCCTTAACTTAATGGTCTCTGTCCCACTTTTGGAGGGGTTTTTAATGTTAAAGTGTTCCTTCCCACAACCCAGGTAGTTATTAAATATGTCTAATAAAATGTCATGGTGGCCCACTCCACCGTTATGTGGGCCTGATCCAGTACAGACTCTACCTACTCGTGTAGTCTGAGATGTGAGTATCCCCATTGAGTTTAATGGAACCACTTAAATGCTTGAATTTATCTACATAAGTGCTATTCTGGCTCCGTGCCAGGAAAAGCTACTAATGTACTAGCAAACAGAGGAAAAAAAAAAAAACCGTTGCTGTTTTCTGGAAATCCTGTTGTTTTGTGAAGTGGAGGCCTTCTGGTTTAAGGAGGGTCATCTTGTGTTTCATGCTGCTTCTCTAGGTCAGTAAGCTGCATTTGGATCTCCCTGATGACAAGGCAGCAGCACTGAATGCGCCTCTTCAGTGCTGCAAGAACCATCACACAAGGACGGGAATGTTTATTCACCATGACCCGGTGAGTATCCATGCCTCTGGCATTTTTGTTTTGATGTGATGAAATTGTATTAATGGATTTCTGTTAAACAGATGGCTAAAATCCTTACTGATAGTTTGGAAACAGGGAAAAAAAAAGTTGAAACCTTTTAATGCAACCGCTTGTTGACTTCCGAAGTTAAAAGTCAGTCCAGTCCCTGGAGGTGAAATTGAAATTCACATTTCCCCTATAGACCATTCATAGAAACCCAAAGTGAGTTTAAAATCCCCCGATTACCAAGACTGTAATAACACATTTTGCACATTGTGTGGAGAAAGTAAGTAGCAGGATATACTGAAGGGGGATGATATCAAGGGCTGTGCCCAAGGAGCACAAACCAGGAGTGGAACGGAGCCAAGAGTAGATTCCACTGTTCCTTCCTTCTGGTGCCCTGAAAGTCTGACCAGACTCACTTCCAGTTAGGATTTTGCCCCCCAAAAAGTGGTGGGTTGTTTTTTGGGGGGGGCTTTCAAGTAACCTAAGGATAAGAGAAGTGTCATAGCTTTGAAGAGCACAAGCTGGCATAGTCAGAGGGAGCTTGCCAGGGACTTCACTAGTACAGTGGGATAAAGTCCAGCTCAGAGGCTCTTCCCATGGCAGCTGGAAGATACTTCACATTCCCATTTCCCAAAGTGACTGCAGTCAAAAGCCAAACAGAACTTTAAATTTGTACTTGACACGTTGCAAACTGTTTTGGAGACAGTGGTGTTAATCACATAGCAAACTCTGCAAACAGGCGACCACTACCCTATGTCTCCTCAGGAAAAAAAAATGAGAGAAATTTTTAATTAATTGCCAACAACATATCGTCACATTCTACAAAATTACAGTTCTAGAATATTGTTCTCAGTGGGACCTGCCATTTCAAAATTAAAAGCTAAGCCATTTACTAAAAAGCTGTCATCACGGTTGTTTAGTTGCCTAATTGCTGCTTCTTTAATATGTACTCACACTGTTACAAGCCACTTTTACCAAACTAAATTAGAAAGTATATATTACAAAGAGCTGGTGATTTTAAGAGCATCATTCTAATTACTCTCTCTCATTTTTCCAGTAGCAAACACTGTAATTGTTATGGGCTTAGGTTTCCTGCAGAGTAGCCCAGAGGCAAACCTTGTGCACTTATATTTGAGCATAACCTTCCCTCTGCCCAGTCTCATTATTATGCAAAAAGGTGCTGAGAATAACAAAACTTGTATTTTGTTTCCCTGAAACATCATCTATCAGGCTGTGTCCTTGGAGACCCTTGGAGAGGAATAATTGCACTAACAAATAAAAGGAACGGTTGTGTCTCATTCTGTCTTTATCAACTCAATATTGAAAGCTTTGAGGGTGCAAAATGTTTAAGTACCTTACATATTGAGGGAGTAAAGTTTATTGGCTAACCGCCACAGAGGTAACTGAATTTAATTTTGTTTTCATTCTTGAAACTTGTATCAGGCATATCTGGACCTTTGGGTAAATGCAATTCCTTGTTATGAAATAAATACAAATACATAAATGAATAATGCAAACTGACATAAAGGCAGCACTTTAGTTCCAGCTCAGACCACAGAACAAGACAATGGTCTAATTTAAATGCTACCTAATTTTTAGCTGTGTAATTTTCATGACTGTATCTTTTTCTTAGTTGCGCATCAGTGTTGCATCCTTTTACATTTGAGTACTTGTGTCAGTCATAAGAACCCTGCAGTAGGTATTGTGCCCTTACTTATTTGTGCTGTGGACTGTGGATCTATAATCTGGAGCAGCAGGTCCTCAGCATGACTTTCTTTTTCTTTTATTGAAATCAGCCTTCATTTTGTCTTCTGCACCCTGTTTCTCCAGGAACACATCCTCTTTACAGAGAGCAATACTATACCTAGGAGAGAAATGCATCATCTAGGAAAGAGCTTCTAGCTCACACTTTTGTAAGACAGATAATTGCAGCTATGACAGAGAGCAGTCTTTTTTTAAATGTGCATTTCTGTTATCTGTTTTAGGAATCTTAGACTATCCTTGAATTTGTAGGGAAAAGGTTTTGCTTGGTGGCAATATAGTTTAATGTAATTTATTACACGTGTAAGAATTTTCCATCTACTAATTTTATTTTATCATCTAATTTCATAAAGACCTTCACTTGATTAATCACATTCAGTCTTTTTCAGACATTGTGAGTAACGTAAAATTGAGACACAGATCACAACCATTTCCAGTACAGAGGCAGGCAGAATGGTGGTTCCTTACACCCAGCTCCAACGTGCCTTGACACCATGGGAAATCCATGGAAGCACCAATACCAAACAGTATTGTTTTGGGGTTTTGTCTGTTTTTCACTAGAATTTGTCCATCATTTTGGTTACATTCTTTGTTTGTTGCATGTGTGGCCCATAAAAACTCTTGATACTCTCTACTGCACAAAATGCTGATCACAAATTAGCAAAAAATATGCTTCAGTGTAAAAGTTGTTGGAACGCCATGGTTCATGGAGGCCAGTGGAAGTTTTCTGTATTTAATTCAGGGAGCATTCTAACAGGTTGCAGGGTTGGAAGCTTGTTGATTTGGTTTATGGCAGGCGCACATGGGAAAGACTGGAGGAGAAGCAACATACAGGCAAAGCATGAGCAAAGAAGCATTTTCTCAACACACCTCTATGTCCCCATGATGGAGCTGAATCAAGACTTTTCATATTCCAGAAGTATGATCAGCTTGAGACATGTTTGTTTGACAACGAACAAAAAACAGTATTTAATAACAGCCCCCAATAGATCGCTAGATTCAAGGATTTTGCTTTGAAAATGCATCATAACTCATGTATGAAGAATAACTTTGGGTATTGGAGGTATTTGTGCCAGGCAGCTCATGTTTTCTGGCATTTGAGTTCAAGGGAAGCCAGTAATGAAGTGTGTTAGTTACCACTGAAGTTGCCCTCTGCTAGAAAATAAGAGTGAATGGAGATAGGGAAATGGAAATACATATTGCCTGAGTGAGGAATCTTTTCCCGTTGCCTGCCACATCTCATAGAGTACTCACCATATTTTTAATCAACATAAGCACAGCTACCACTGTTGTCTTCCTACCCATTCATTACAGCAATATTTCATTGTAAACTCCTCTTTGGTGTCTGCTTATGTAAAACCCTCTCCTTCTAGGTTGCCACGTCTCTCTTACCTCCCCCTTTCAGCAGTTGCATGTTTCATTGTCTTAGTAGTACATGCAAAGTGATCTCTTCAGAGGAAAATGAAATTTTCACAGCCCGGTTACATCTAGGGAATTTTGACAACTTTCCTGGTGATATCTTTCATTTCACTGTCCTCTTAAGCTTTCATTGAGTTCTGTGATCTTTATTTTTTTTTTTTCTGTTAACTCCTATGTGATGTATTTTTAAGGAGATCTACCTATAAAAGCTTTTTTTAAAAAGTAAAAAAGGAAAAAAGATAAATAATCATGTACTTTCTTAAAAAAAGATGGTGTCACCTCTATAGAGTAGCCTGACAAATCTTTAAGCTTCTACACCAAGTAGTTGATGCATTTCTCTCCTTAAACTCATGGGTGCTTTTCTGTATTCATTGGTACCTTTGCAACATTTTTATAGCTTTTCCAGTGAGGTGGTGCACAGAAAGCAAATAGTGAAGAGATAATTAATTTTTAAGAGTTGATTAAAAAATGGAAAAATGTTTTGATAGAAAATTTGAAGTATTTCTAAAGTAATTATCACATTGTTGCATTTTAAAGACGTAACAGATTCCTTAATTCATTTTTTCTCTGCATTTTATTTCAGTGTCTCCTTTTGAATTTATTCAGAGAGTTTTGAGGGGCTAGAGGACAGCTGTTTTCCTTCCTCTTTCATCCCACTTCTGTTTTCCTTCTGTTGTCTTGTAGCTGAAAATGAAAGGGAAGCACAGACAAATGTGGAAGACAGAAAATCTGAATCTTAACATGTTCAGATGGTGTGTTTTTTAAAAAAATAAAGAAAACAGATAAAAACTGCCTATTTTGTGTATGTTAGGACCATTATCTGCAATGGTATATATATAATTTTGCAGGTATGTGTATACCTTTATGTTTTTAATCACTAGGTATTTTGGTGTTTTCCTGAGAATTTCTGTTCAACAGCAGACACTTCATCTAATTATGATAGATCAACTGTCAAATTCCATGCAGATTGTAATTCAGAGGGGTGCTAAAACTCTGAAGATTATGTCAGATGAGGAATCCAAATACATCTGTGTGTGGACTTTTCTTGCCAATAATTCAAGGAGCTGAAAGGGAAAAGATACACATCTCCATCTCTGTTTTCTGTCAATGAAGTTAAGGAAGAGTTTTTGAGGGAGTAGTCTGGGAGGAAAGAGGACAAAGCTCTATTCTTTGTTATCACTAAATTTTGCAGCTCTCCTATTAAATTCTGTGTATTCAGGTAAAACAACTGGGCTCGATTAGGCAGCTTCATGGTAATAACTAACTATAACTGACATGTTCCTCTGTGTGTGTGCTCAGACAGCAAGAGTTTATCATGACCCTCTTGCTCAAAATTGACAGCAGTGATGCAGATCAATACAAATGGGTTTCAGCCATTCCATTATCCCAGCATCTCAAATACCAGACATTATATGTATTACAGACATATTTGAAATGTGATTTAGAGGTTAATTGTAATTAAACACTTTGTAAAGGAGTGATTAATAACAACTGAAATCTTTCCTGTAAAGCCTAGCACCTTTGTCAGCGTTTCTAACTCTACAAGTTATATAAAAAGACCTGAAGAACACGAATAGGTAAAAGAACTAATTTACACTGAAGGGTGTGAAACTGTTCAAATCCACCTGCTCAGGCCCACCCACGTGCATGCAAAGGCCTTGGCTTCTACTGGATCTTGTGTTATCCTTCTTTAATGAGTATAAAACTTACAACAGTTTTAATACAGCAAAACCCTGTGTGTACCTTGAGCTCACCCACAGTATATATGATGCCTCTTGCTCAGCCATTACTGAGGGGTTTCAAGATAAACCCAGGGATAACGATGCCTGGGGGAGTTGAGCTCATGATGCACAACTAGAGGTGGTGCCTGATTCTACAAAATATAACAGGAAGAACTGGGATGACTGCACTGGTAAATTGTAGGGGTAAGTAGAGTAAATCCCTAGGTGCCAGGCAAAGGCAGTTCTGTTACTCACAGACCAACTTGTTTTCTGTATTGCAGTTTGGATGCTAAGAATTTTGGACTGTGAGCGTGAGCGTTATGATGATGGATTCCCAGCCAGAGTACAGATGAAGTGATCAAAGGTGCTTGACAAACCGATGAGTTCATTTATCATAGGGTTCTCCAATTTATCACATGGGTAAACAACAAGCTGTGAGTGATGACAAAGATTTTATTAAGAATTATCACTGCTAAATAAACTTTTGAGGATGCTCCATTATTTGAAAACATCTACATCAAGTGTGAATAAGAAAAACTTCCAGTTCTGGTGCATGAACTCTCCTTCTCTGGGTAATCTGTACTCCCTGATAGACACCAAGATCTCATGGATCTACTTTCCCTTTGTCACTGAACACGAAGGGCAAGACAAGCCAAAGGCCTCTTCAGCTGCAGTAGCATTCAACCAAAACACAGATTGAAGTGCAATGGCAGGGTAGTAGATTGGTAGGTGTGAACTAATATCAACCTTGTTTTCTTTACCACAGGATCATTCTGGAGCTACTGAGGGGCAAAATATGTTCTTCAGGCAGGTAAAAGAATCATTTAAGGCTTCTTCAGACCATACTTGTTATAGTCCCAGGGAGAAGTTTTGTTGCTGGAGCTTATGGTGTTGAGCGGCACCTCACCTTATCCATACCCTTGACATGGCTTATGTGAACCATGGTGGAAATGGCCAGTACAATCTGGGAAAAACCCTCTAAGGTGATTTTAAAGTTGCTTTGTATTGCTGTAACAATACAAAATGGCTTGGCTGAAGGCTGAAATCTAGTCCCTTGTACGCTGCTAATTCAGGATCTATAATACTTATCCATAATCCTGGCAGGGAGGGTTCAAAGTCCTTCCTTCTAAATGCATTATTTTTGTTGGTTTGGTTTTAATGGAAAATGAGGACTAAGTCTCTATGCATGTTGATTTTTTAACATCAGTAAAGCAGATCTAATTTTACACAAGTAGTTGAGGGTCTGACAGATCTGGTGACCTTTTATTACAACGTCATTTACAAGTATGATTAAATTATTCACCACGGCTGAACTGATACCCAGATTAGATATATTTTCCTCACGAGGCACTACAAAATATACTACTTTACCCTTCGCTGCTCGCTCTCTGTCCAGCTTTTTTTAAAGAAGATTTCAAATTTCAGTGTTCACTTCAGCTAAGGTGACCCTGGTCTGGGTAATTTATTCCAAGCCAGTTTAGAACACTAATTTCTCTCCAAAATGCAGATGCTCTAGCTCCATGCTAGGGATTTAGGGTGTGATCCTACAATCCCTTCGCTCTTGACTTCCTGCTGAGTTTGTTTAGCTGTGTGAAGGAAATGTGTGATGTTGCTAATATAAGAATCTAGACAGAGTGCGAGCAGGCAAAGGAGGTGGGCTGCAGCTTTGCAAGAAGCAGACTCAGAATGGATGTGAGGAGCTGTTATCACTCTTGAACTTACTATACAACTGTGTTCAAAATATAGTCACAGTGTCACTCTGATTGTAGAACTGTGTCTTGGTATTTCTATAGTCTCTGGTTTAAAAAAAAAAAAACAAAACCACAAACCAACCACCAAACATTCCTTCTTTATTTCAATCAGTTTAGAGCAAAAGCAATAATAGTCTCTGTTCCCTGATTTTACCTCTACTCTTTCCACACTGCTTCTGTTATCTGTGGCTCAGATGTCAGCTGTACCTGTGTCAGTGAGCAGAGCAGGCGGTGCTGTTATAATCTGGGTCAGTTTTCCTACATGATGCCAGAATATGCTTAAATACATTTGGGGTTTTATTTAACCCTAATGTATTAGATCCAAAACTGAACCTGCCGTAACTTTGTTATACTGTTTTGTATAGTACTGCCGAGGGATAAAAGCATTAACTACCCTCAGCGTGCTTTTTTCTTCTAAATCTTCCATTTGTTCCTAACTTAGTGAGCCTTTATTTGAGGTGTTTATTTTTGTTCATGTATACTCTCAAAATAGAGTAGTCTCACACACTGACACCTTCCGCACACACCATATTTCTAAATGCCTCTATGAAAACTATACAGTCACAAAACTTGCTACGACTCCAGAGGTATCAAACATTTTCCTTTCTACTGTGATATTCTCCCTCTATATTCTTACATGAACGAACTACTCTGTGTTCTATTTACATGCATTAATTTAAGAAACAAAAAGGCTGAAACAGGAGATGGTATAGACCCTTCATTTTGTGCTGATTATTGGTTGTGGATGCAACACGACTTCAAATTTTTCAAGTATCAGAATGAAATTGCAGAGCACTGTAAATGAACTAATTTGGGCTTTTCATTGCTCTTGAAAAAACTGCTTCTATTGCTCATTTAACAAAAAAAAACAGGAAGCTAAAAATTATTTGCAGTATCCTGTGATTATTATTTGAAGTGTCATATTGGAAGACTCAGTCAGGGTCCTTATGCGAGTATGTTATGGCTCGGGCAAACACCTAAAGCAAAGGAGTCCCTCCCTTGCAGAGCCTGTAATTTGGACAGACCAGGGTGCCAGGCTGCAAAGAGTAATTACTGCGTGGTTTTAAAGAGAGTGGGGAGGAGACAGACAGCTGTCTGAGCTCCTTAAACATAAGATCCTCTGTTTTCATGCTTTCTTTGGTTTGCATTGGAAATAACTTGACAGTGTCCTTTCTTCTGTTGCTGAACGTCAGATCTTCACAATGTTTCCAGAGTTTTCCTTTGAACCTTCTGTCTCCTTTTATTCTGACTTCCAATGGCATTTTCTATATTTAAATACATAATGTTTAGATATTTTGGCTCTCATGAGCTCAACTGTTGTTTATTTCTTTAATCTTCCTCAAAAATAACTGTTATTTTGTTATTATTTTTGGTATTTCTTATCCTAGGCCCTATTTCTTCCCAAACCAATTTTTACAGCACATATTTTAGACAAGCTGTGAAATCATGGAAAATCAAGGATATTGCTTAAAGTAAAATCCTTCATGTTTTGATTATTGTTGTTGTCACGCATGTGTAGATGAAAGATGGAAGGTTCGTTGCCAGAAAATATTTCTTTAGTGTGCCATCTAACAGTTTTCAGTGATCTAGCAGAGATTATTGGGAAACAATTACTTTCAAACATGCCACTCAATGTGAGCAAGATTACTAGAGCTGATTCTGTGCTAAACAGTTCCAGGCTTACAAAAAATGGCTAATTCCTAAAGAACCCAAGAAACTAAGACTGTTATTAAAATCTACAAGATGCCATGGAACATCTGGCTTCCAACATCCATACTAATGCTATCGTTAAGAATAAGTCTGCAGTGTTTCTACTCATCATCTCTATTTTAAGAATTTAAAATGACCAATTACCATACAAAGAAATTGTACGAGAGGTTTTTTGTTTGTTTTACATTAGCTTTAGAGTCTTAACCAAGACTTTTACAATGCTTTTCTTCCCTCTTCCACCTTCTAATTAAAGAGGCACCTTTGTGAGATTTGGACTGATTTAATATAAAATGTTGCTGCTGTGTATCAGAATAGAGAATGTTTGATATTGACCTGGTTTATTTAGATGGTTTATTTAGAAACCAATAATCTAAAGAGAATTCTGCCACTGTAAAACAAGCATAAAACAGATGAGAAAACCAGACTCTACAGCTGAGATGCATTCTGGAAAGAGAAGAAATGGTTTAACAAAGACATCTGAAATCTCTGCAGAGAATTCAAAGCAACAGCTAGTTTGGAGATTAATGTCAGGCCAGCAAGATCAGTTTTCTCATCTTTAGTGAAAAACGTCTGGCTGAGCAACCTACAGATCTCTACTCCAAATAGTTTCTGGGGTTGGCCTTTTCTTGGTATGAATCATCTGAAATAAAAGGAGGTTGAAATTTTAAAAGTGAACAGAGGAGTTATACTTTTGTTTGCTAGGCAGTCGTGCAAAAATCCAACTTGGTGGTCTTCTAAGGTAGTCTTCATTTATGTAATGCTCTCTCTAAAGATGTTTATTGGCTTGGTCTCTAATTAGAGGAGATTGACCTAACTCCTGCAAGACCTAGGTCAGTTCCTCAGGTCAACATGATTTTTTCTTTGCCTGATCCGTAGCCAAAATGTAAGATGAGCTTTTTCCTTTTTTTTTTTTTTTTTAAAAATTTCAGCAGGCTTTAATTTATATCTTAATCCTCCATTTCTAGAACCTGGGTTACTGGGTGCCCAGAAATGAGAATATGCAGTTGCTTAACTCTACATTTAACTGGTGTTAAAGGATTCAGCAATATCAGACTTCTTCATACCTGTATTTTTTAATTTAGTTGTACCAATTAATTTTTATTACATTTGCTCCTGTAGAAGACTCTCCTTTTCACCCTACAGGAAAAACTACTTTCTGAATAACAAGGGCCTGTTTCTGCTCTCCCTGAAATCAATTGGCGTAATGTGCTGACCTTCCAAACTCTAAGCAGCAGTATAATAAATCTGAAATCAAGACTCCCTATAGGAAGAAGCCCTTTCTGATTTATATTTCAGCTTGTGCTGGTATATCTGGAATGCCTAGGTGACAATATATTTCACATGCCCAATTCTGTTCAGACATATAGCAGGAGATGAAATTGGCTTGGTTTCATGTAACAGAAAGTGATGGTATGAAAAGATAAGACTATTTCTTGGATAAATTGGGACTGGAGTAGAGGAGACATGTAGGAATTTTTGATTCACCCCCTAGGAACACACATTCATATCTTATATCCAAAACAACATCTCAAGAGCGTAGTGTTCCCTCAGTATTGAAGGAACAATTTCTTATGCCAGATCAATTTTTTTTGGTAGTGTCTCTTTATGGTTCAATTGAAAACACACGAGGACCAGAGATGTGGAGCTCCCTGATTTGGCAACTTTTCTTCCTTCACAGAAATGAGACAGGAGTTTGAGAATGGCTGTTCTGGGCCTGTGCCTCTGGGGATAGCTTAGTCCACCACGGCAGCCTCCAGTGATGGAGAACAGAAACTGGCCTGTAACTATTACTTGCATTAAAAGTGTATTTTTGTTAATTGCATGTGTTATTGCATAGCACCCATAAATGTGATACAGTGTGGAGGCCTGGACCATTCTTTTTTTTTCAGTGTGCTAGTAAAGCTGTTCAATATAAGGTTGTTCAGTGCCAACCAGGAGTATCAAGTGTGATCCCACCTTGGAGCCGAGATCTTCAGGGCTGAGCTGAAATCCTCATTTCCTCTACATGTTCATGTCACCGACCCTATGCCACTGGAAATTATCCACTTTAAACAGTCTTATTTTGAGTCTAGATCTATGGGCTGCCTTAACACTAATAATAGTTACTGGCAGCGAAAGTAATTAACTTCAGGGTAACATGCCACACGAGTAGCAGTTGCATCCACTTGTAACAGTGCAGATATTCAATACTGTGTTTTCAATGGCAAAATTCACTAAAATAATAGCATTAAATTACTTTTACAATAATCATGACTTTTTCTAAAAAAGAAGAAATGTTACTTTTCCCAGATTTCTTGCATCTGAGAAGGCCATGATGACGGAGCTTCTTAGGCCTGTCCAAAGTCTTTCAGAGCTGTCAGCCATCCCCTCTGTCTCACGTGTCTTCCGTCACAGCACTGGAGGGACTGTCTCAGCTATCTTTAGATTGTTTTATAAGCCCTGCTTCCTTTGACACTATCTAAGTTTGTGTCAATGCATCTTTTATTGCCTAGTTTAATCTGCTACCCATAGGATCTCACATAACTTCTGAGTTCAACTATTTTTCTTCATTTAAGAGACTCACCAGGATTTTATTGGTTTCTCTGGATACCTTGCAGAAAATCTCAGGCATTTCAATGTGCTGCTGCTTCTGCCTTTTAGATGATGGACTAAGAAACACCTCACTGAGCTCCTGCAGTTCTTGGAGAAGTCAACAGCTATTAGAGCTGCAGACCCACCTTTTGGGACCTGGCTCACTGGAACACATGCAGGTGGCTTAGTGTGTATTATTACCACGTCATCCTCCAATAAGCGATATCAAGAGTCAGCTTCTGGCTGGTTAAACCATCTGTGCAGCCTTTTGGGTGGCTATTGGTGCTGTAAAGGCGCCATATAGGTTTGAGTGAGAGTGTGTACCTGCAGGTATACATGGGTGGATACATAGTAGAGGCATATAGACAGAGAAAGAGAGGGAAATACACAAGGCTCCTTGCCAACAACCATGGAAAAAAATTCACTTCATGCTCTTTCTGCACATTTCAAGGCTAATAATTATAATGAGGTCATAAGCAAAATGTATAGGTTAAGGTCATTCCTGATTATTCATTTCTAGGCTTAGTCATGCTTGTCATACTGATTTAAACAATTTTGCCTTTAGGCCCTTGGAGAGCCAACCCCTAGGTCTGCCTCTACTAGCATGAACGGACACTGGGTACTGGCACTAATTTGGCTTCTGAACATGCTTGTAGATCCTGCATTGTGCTATATCAGAAGTGAATAACAGTGCTACTTCCACACTGAGCTGAGGAAACAGCCTGAGGGCTCAAGAGCCCCAGCCACAAGTTAAGACTAATGTAAATCTTATCATAAAAAATGTAATATAAGATAAGTCTACTCTGGGCTTGGCTTATTTATGACTGCCTTCCTTCAAATTTATAAATGATGATCAGCTGAAGTGGGAGCTGACTCCCTTCTCAAACCAGTTTCTCTCTATATTGTGTTACCTTGTGGGGACTTTTTAAGCACCACTTTTATCAATGTATAAATTAAATATAATATTTTTCTTTCAACTTGTACTGTCTTAGTCCTGAGAAGAACTTTTGAACTTTTAAAATCTTTTGGTTACTTTGAAAATCAAATATGAATTACGGGCAAAGAAAGAAGCAATCGTAGTGAGCCCAGATGCTCATGTAAGAGGAGCAGAAACCAACTAATTTGTTGGGTTTATTGCCAGATTTGAGCTTGTAGCCAGTGATGCCTATCCCCTGCCTCCCTTTATTCCAGCAGTCAGTGTGGCAGCGAATCTCCCGGTAGATCGATCAGTCCGAGTGTCTGCACCAGTGTCTTTCCTCCCATTGTCTTTATCATTTCATCTGCTCACATTGTTCTCATCTTGACTTCTTTCCAAGTAGCAAGGGACATATTTTTCCCTGTTACTTTTCCCGGCTTAGTTCCTTCAGGTCTTTTATCAGGCTGTATTATCCGTTCCTTGTTCTCATACACTCTTGAAAGCGTGGTGACCATTTGATCGTTGCTGGATGCGGCTTTCTGGGGGAGGGCTGCTCAGTACCAAGTGTAGCAGTGCTACCTACTCTCATTTATATTCTTCAAGCAGTTCACTGTATCTGAGAATCTTGTTTGCTTTCCTCCACTGAGCCTCTACAATGAGCAGACAGCTTTAGGGATTTTGCTGTAATCACTTATAAATCTCTTCCCTGGTCAGTATTCTACAGAGCCTTTCCACTGAACAGACACTTCCAGTTTCTATTACTACTGTATTGTTGGATTTGAACTCAATATTTTACAGCAATGATCTGCTACAGATCTTCTGGCATTACAGTTACTGAAAGGCAAAGGATTCATTGTCTCTCATATTTTTCCCAATGCAACTGCTTTCCCAGTCTGCTGATAATGAATAAGGTGGGGGAAACTTGTCCAAAAAATCAAACTATTACTAAAAATTATACTGTTTTTGAGGGGAGATATTTCTTTTACAGAAAAAGTTAATTCAATCTTTAAGATCTGCTAATTCTTGCCAGCAATCTTACTCAAGTGTCTTCCAAAGGTATTTTTTGTGTCTGGCTTTCTTGGTTCCTCACTAGAAACTTGTCAAAAATTTATTCCAGAGGCCCGTATCCCTCTTGGGGAATCTTTCTTCCTTAAACTGAAGTACTGTTCCTCTGGTGCTTCCTGTGCATGATGGCAACCATAAAAAATGGGTCCCAGGAGGTTTACCTTGTGCATAGGAGCTAAAATTCAAATCTATAATTCATTTACACTTTCTTTTTAAAATTAATTTAGTGTAAGCAAATGAACATACTCCGATTGCAATACATCTTTTGTATTCAGAACTGGCAGGAGTGCCATCTGAAATGCTCTTAAATCAACACAGTTCTGATGCCTCTATTTTATACAAAGAAATTAAAGTAAAATAAAGCAGCTATGTATGAAAAAGCAAACTGCCTGGGTCAAGAACACCTGTAGTAGCAAACTAACTGTGACAGACAGCTTTGTTGTGATTTTTTAGAAAGTGTGGTGCATCAGTCCTTCTCTTCAGCTGACAGCTGACAGAGCAGATTATGAATTCTTTGCTGATACCTTCCCACATGAAAGAAGGCCTTTAAAACTGAAAAGGGGAATTGCCAAAGTGATAGTGAGGATTACAAAGCACTGGGAGCAGAACAGAACATGGCTTGGGGAAGAAAATTCTATTTGTTTGCTCTTCACAAGCAGTTATGGCATGAAGTCTTTGTTGGGGGCAGAAGAAATCACCAGGTGAGAAGAGCAGTCCA
Organism: Tringa tobata; assembly: GCA_033628505.1. Taxonomy (NCBI): domain Eukaryota; kingdom Metazoa; phylum Chordata; class Aves; order Charadriiformes; family Scolopacidae; genus Tringa; species Tringa tobata. Next base: position 4,013,605 of record JAHREE010000216.1, read on the forward strand.
GGATCCCCCCATCACAACAAACACCTGACAAGAATGAATGTCCCCACACCCTGGTCAAACACCACCCACTCAAACTGCTTAGCTGTGGAAGAAGTGAGCTTGTTGGTCCCCACCGAAAACAATATTTGAGCCTAATGGACTTCCAAGCACAGATGTTTTAAGTCAAAAAGCAGGTAGCCCATTTTTAGCTTTCTAAACTTTTTTTGTCAGAAATCTGTCTGCAAAACTTTTTTATGCCATTTCAAAAGACTTTTATTTTTTCATAGGTCCAAGTGGTGAGACTTTTCATACACGTTTTGGTTACTTCTGTGTACAATTCATTTACAGCTCACTCCATGGAGAGATGAGCACTTAACAGAGTGACCCATCCGGCTTAGTACAGAACAGCATAGAAAAAACACTCTTTTCACTCAGCTGTAATGAAAGATATTCCTTCATTTGCTTTTAACTTCTACACAGTAAGAACAAGTCCTGCTTATTTTTGTGTCTGTATCTTTTGGGAGTGTAGAGCATTTAATTTATTCCCCCAGTATAAGAATGACTCTATGGTGAGCTCTATCGAGATCAGGATCCTTTTAGAGCACCATTTTTGGGTGATTTGTAGCTCATAATTCTGGTTTCCCATCTTCAGGGATTCTTCCTGAGTTTTGATTGTTTCTGGGGTTTGGGAACCATTGTTTTATTAAGGGTGGTCTATTCATTGTGTTCTGCTGTATAAAATAAGTTATGGGTAGTAATATTTTGGCCTGGGTCTGGGGTTATTTGTTTGATGTTAATCTGCCTAAGTATTGGGAGTTTAGTTGAATGCCTGTAAAAGGAAAAAAACTTAAAGGAAACGAAACAATTGTAAAGATAAAACAGCTACAGGTGTCCCCTTCCAAAGTAACTAGGGGACCAACAGAAACTACTGCAGGATGACACTACTTTCAGGCACTCGCTGAGTAAGCTGGATTTGTGCTAAGGCTGAGACCGCAGAGCCCTGTGCTCCTGCCCACCCGGCTCTGCTCCAACCGAGGGTCCAAGGATGTTTTTGGCAATCTGAAGTGCCATTTGATGCCTCCTCCTGGCAACGAATAGAGCCAAGCAATCCCATTCCCTTGGCCTGTGTCCCTGTCACAGCAGCCAGTGTCAGGGCTGCTCACACACGGTGTCACGGCTGCGCAGCCCCGACGCCCCCCCAGCCACATCAGGGCAGTGTCTGCTCCTGGGTATTTGAATGCTAAACAGGGCTGCTGTCTATAAAAAGGAAGGGGCAGGAGCAAGGACATTTTTAAATGTGTTACAGTATTTCCCTGATGGACGCCTCTTGATTATAAGTAATCTCATTAAGTGTAGTAATAATGAGGTTGCAAGTAAGCAACCTATAACCCAGGGAAGCTAATATTTGCAAATTGAGAAGTGCTCATGAAAAATAAAAAAAAGAAAAAAGAGAAAAAGAAAATCAGGCATATACTTGCCAAGTGACACCTTGCCGCTCCTGAAAACTCAACTCTACAGGTTTTAATTTGTATTTTCTTCTTTTTCTTTATCAGCATAGGATGAAAGGGAAAATTCTGCAAGAGAATGCTAAGCAAAGGGCATAACAAGCTACAGCATTCCTCATGTCACGCACAAGAAAAATGCTCTTTAGATTCTTTCCTTGAATCTTTCCTCCTATGCCATTTTCTTTGTTTTGCATGGTGATACACTTAAGAATTCTCTTTATTTCTGTAGGTAAGTAAAAGATTAAATTCAATTAAAAAGTATAAGGCACCGTCTGTCACTACTATGGGAAGACAGAACCACATTTCCAGAGAAAAATGATCTCAAGTTGCAATAGCAGCTGAAAATACCGGTGTGTTTTGTGTTAGTGTTTCCTTTCAAGATTTTCTGAGGTGACTGCCAGGCACAGCAGAGCACTCCAAAACTGTTAAGTAGTGACAAAACTAATATTTATTGTTTTAAAGCACCATGACTGTAGTTTGATTGGGCTGTTTCTAAAACTGGTGTCATTTAGCTTTTGATTGGCTTATGAATCACGCCTTTATCACTGTTCTTGGTACCCTTATGGAGGCCATCAAAATGTTTTGGCTGGTTACAAGTTCTGGGTAGTCCCAGACAGCCTCGCAGCTCTGTGTCGTGTGCTGGTCGTTGGCATCGTTTCCCCAGGTATCAAGGCAAGGAAAGCTTCTGTGCAGAGAACTGGAACCTCTCAGTGCACCAAAAGAGGGATATACCAGTACTTTCCTAAGCTTTATTTATATGCATTATAAATCTGCTCTACAGTTGGTAGAGAGAGCAAACGGTGTGTTTGCAGTTTTCTGAGTGGAAGTAATTTTTGGCCACAAACAATAGCACTCAGATCTCAGCTTGAACGTACTGACAAAATTAGGCTTTAATAGTGTGCTTGAAACACATTGCTGAAGGACTCGCTGCCAAAAGACACATTACAAAATTTGGAATTATTTTTTTTTTCAAGAGGATGTCTTATTTTAACTCTTCCGCTTGCTTATTAGTTGACATAAGAGAAAGAAAACAGTTTATCTAAAAACCCTTCTCACTGCAGCAAAACGTAATTTTTAATGCAGTGGGTTTTTTTTGTTTGTTCCTTTCTTCTATTATGAATGTTAAGGGAAGTACCATTTCTGGCTCAGCCTTGCGTGTGGGTCATTATTGCACAAGTGTGTCTGTGTGTGCGAATGAGTATGTTTTCAGATCAAGTAACTGCTCTGGTTGCTGGGTAATGTAATGAAGTCATAGCAGAAATCTTCCCCCAGCTTGTGAACATGTAGTGGGAACAATTCTCTTCTGTAACAATTCCTCAGGACCAGGATAGCCAAGCAGCACCACAGATGGTAATAGATCAATTGACACTTGTCACTGCACTGAATTTTCCAACAAATAGTTTAAAATTAAGCTCTAATTTCCAAAGTTCTGGTTTGTAGTGGGATCGCAGCTTCATGAGTAATGATATCCAAAATTTCTTGTGAACAGTGACTTAAATAATGGAAGTAGCTATACCTCTGCACCAGGGTGGTTTATGCTCAACACCTTTGTATGCGTAAGGGAAAGGCAAGTGCAGCTCAGGTCACTAGAAGAGCTAATTTGCAGGTAGTCAAGTAGACACTATATGAAAGAGAAGACAAGACTGAATATCTTTTCCAATTTTAAAATATTTATATACCCAGCATTTTCAGATATCAACGGCATGGACAGGGTACAGCAAAGTAACCATGACAGCACAGAGGCTGAGCAGAAATGAGTATAAATAAACAGTAGGACTTACTTGCAAATACAGTTAGCTGTGTTGAACATGCACAGTGGGAATTAGAGGTGAAAATGGGGCACTGAATTGCCAATCAACTCATATGTATTACTGTATGCCTCAAGTTTCTAAAGAGCTTCTCCTATTTTCTGGTAAGTTCATTTTGGAGAGTTTTTCTGACTTTTATGAGGCTCTTTCTGTTAAGCAGATCAGCTCTGAAGCCATTTGCCAGTGAATGCTCACTGAAAATTCTGCTTTTATGAACTTGAGGAGATCTGTCTGGACAAGTTTTACCATGGATAACAAAATGAAATGGGTTAACTTGCACATACACATTGGATTAGATTCACAGTATCTGTCAAAACAAAAATCAGCGCATTACTACCATCATTTATGCCTAGACAGACCACAGAAACTATAATAGAAAGAACAAAATGCTTAGACTATTTCCTTTCCTCTGGAGCTGCTTAACATAGTTGCAGAGTCTGAGTCTTTATTACTTTTGAACAAAGCCAGTGTTTTATTTTGATTGCCGACTTGTCAGATTTTAATGGCATAATCCATGTAGCAAAAAGTATGAAACTGTTGAAACAGTATCTTTTATCTGCTTTCATATTCTAATTCCCATGTGTATTTTTGTATTAACTACAATCCAGTAGGTTTCTAACAAAAGTTTATATGCAAGGCATTTCAGAGTCATGACTGTTCACTTTGAAAGGGCCTAAGAGACATCTCGAAATCAAAATATGTCATTTTACCATAGCTTGTCCTTTTTCTTGGCACTGCAGTTCATCTGGTAACCTCTCAGGCTTAAGCATATCCATGATACAATGCAAAGTGTCAGCCATACTAAGCATCCTTTCCTGCTGCTTTTCAACGGATCCAGAGACGATCAAGAAAGCTGAAATTACTGCACTCTGACAGTTGCAAAAGGTCACCAACTTAAATTAATTCATGTTATTTCCAGTGCATCATAATATATGGGAAAGAAATTAGCAGACCACTCAAACTCAACGAGAATGAACCACTCCAAACCCTGAGATTTGTGAAGAAAGTGACTACAAGGAGGTCAGCATTGTCACTGCTGCTCAGAGGAAGGGGGAGCTGGATGTAAGCTGGCCAGAGCATGTTGTTTATTGTGACAAACCTTCAGGGTCTTCATAGCCCTGTGAAATCAGCTTACATCTGATCCATTAAAACCTGAGCTTTTTTGAGAAAAGTTTCTTCAACTGAGAGCTTATCTCTTTTCATTGCTTGCCGGGGAGGGGAGGCACTTCAAATATCTTCAGGTATCTCCAAGTTGTAAAGAATTAGGTGCCTCCAGTTGCCGCAGGTAGTTACGTACTTGTGAACACTTTCATGTTGTTGCCTAGGATAGATTTGATACTTGCAAACTTCTTAAAATGAAATGTTCCTATAACAGTAGGATTTTAACAGGCTTTAAAAAACAGAAACCTCATCAGTTTAACATCCATAAACCTCATCAGTTTAACAATAAAGCTTGCGGATTTCTTTCTGGCTTTGTACCTGACACGTTCCCAGTGTTCAACCAAGGATCACTCTCTGGATAGTGTTGAAGGTTCCCAACTGTCCACCAAAGTTTATGTCCAGTCAATGTATATATGTTTGCTTTTGTTTTATTTGGTCTTGTTTTCCTTTGGCTTAACAGCACTTCTCCTCTCCTTATGTTTGCTCCATGAAAAAATTAAGAGAGCATTTTTATAGCCCCTCAGCCTTCTTGCTTAACTGAACATACTGAGCCTCTTGTAGCCCCCTCCTGTGAGACACTCTCTATCCACATAATCACTGTCGCAGCCCAGTTCTGCATCAACCCATCCTTTCAGTAACCAGACCTCTGCCTGTCCAGATGAGGCTTCATCAGTGGTTGCTACTTGACTTGCTGCTTCTTGTACTGCTCCTTTCAGGTATCTGGGATGGAGAATAATGGGCTTTCTCACCTAAAGTACATGAAACACTTAGAGTTTTGCTGCCACCTGGGCTGTGGTAATGAATTGCAGTATATTCATCCCCATCACTCCTGCTGCTATTGTCCCTACACTGAAATCTAAGTCAGCACTATTTTGGGGGTGATATCTAGATTATTTTTGCTCTTGACCCTATTCTCACTGCATAGCATGCCACTTTTATTCTTGTTCTCCTTTTATTTATATTGTAAAAAGGCTTTTATTCCTTAATGTCCTTTGGCAAAGCCTAACTCAGCTTGACTTTTGAGCAGTTTTCTACTTACTTACAATATGCTTTTTTCAAACCTTTAGGTTGGAACTCTTCCCTCATATTTCCCCAGGCTGTGCTACAGATTCCAGGTTGTTTTTACACCTTTTGTTTAAAGCAGTTAATCCACATTTACATTCCTGAGATTGTCACTCAAATTTGATTACATTAACCTGTCCTCTCTCTTCTCAGCTTGAGCTCCTTTAGATTAATATCTCTTACTTCTTCATCTGTTTTTCTCTTTAAATGTCACTGGTGTTTTGACCAGTCTTATTTCCTATTACCATCTCTTCAACAGCATCAAAAACCACTGTAAAATATCCCTGTCTCCTCTTATTACACGTGACAGTTGCTGATGATTTTAAATACCAATCCAATTTCTGGCCATGTTTTTTTCCTGTCAAAATAATTATCTAAATCACTATGCATATCCAACAGTAATTGAGGAGACCCCTCAGTATTCCTAGTCCTGACAAAACAGAGTCTTCCCCACCATTCTACCCTATGCTGATTTTTCCTATGGTTTCCTCCACCTACACAAAATTTTATTTTTTGTGATAATTTTTTCTTTTATCAGAATTTATACACAATTTATGGTCCATCACTCGTTTTCTCTCTCACTGGAGTAAACCTGGGGAATTCTTCAGGTTTCTGTGGAAGTGGAGGAAGCCAGAGAGAGGAGATGGAGCCATTATCATCTATTTCACAATTTTCTACATTCAGATCTACTAGAAATCTAGCAGATGGCAGATTATACATACTAGATCTACTGGAGTTTGTCCCTTCCACCAGACCAATACAGGATAAACGTGTGGCTCTGAGATTCTGTGATCGTTCTTGATGTAAGTAGAAGGTCACTTCACCTTTTGAGGCAAAAGAGTAAAAATGAAATGTTCCTGAATTCACAGTTCCACTTAAGGGAATAAACTGACACCACATCTTCACACTTACCATAATTCTGATTTTATTTGATGTACATTTAATGTCATAGAATCATAAAATGGTTAGAGTTGGAAGGGACCTTAAAGATCATCTAGTCCCATCCCCCCTGCCATGGGCAGGGACACCTCCCACCAGACCAGGTTGCTCAAAGCCCCATCCAGCCTGGTCTTGAACATCCCCAGGGATGGGGCAGCCACAGCTTCTCTGGGCAACCTGGGCCAGGGTCTCACCACCCTCATTGTAATGCATTTCTTCCTAATATTTGACCCTTTTTCAGTTTAAAATTTTTACCCCTCATCCTATTGCTCTACTCCCTGATAAAGACTCCCTCCCCAGCTTTCCTGTAGGCCCTTAAAGTAAATATCCAAAGGTCACAAAACATTCTGGCTAGTGCTTATGCATGTGTTTATAGATGCTTTCTCTTCAAATTAAGCTGACATCTTGATGGGTAGCAGATGTCTGATATCATAATGGTACATATGGGATCATTCATGTGCCAGACCAAATCATCAGATATTCTAAGGGATATAGGAAGGAGACAAGGAACAGTACAGGGAGGAGAAATACCCTCAATAATTTCCTACCTTTAAGGCTCACTAAAATGCATAAAGTGATTATTTCAATCAGCGATTCAGCCAAACTCACAATCCAGAGGAAAAATCCATTGTTCAATTTTACTAACTTCTGTTCATACTTTATCCTGCCATGTTTTTTGGCAGACAGTCACAAGGACTAAAAAGTCTAAAAAGATATATAAATGTAAAACCCAATAAGAGGTAGACTCCAAACTGGGCTACACAGGCAGCCAAAGACACGACCCTTAAATCAGACATTCATATATTACCGCAGGGTGTGATGTTGAAAATCCTGGATAAATGGCTCACCGAAGTCCTGCCTTGTGCTGTGCACTTTGAACTCTTCACTGACTTAAGGGATCATGAAAGGGCTTAAGAAAAGATAAGACTGGGCCCCAAAGCTCTGCTGAAACATGAAACAAAAGTGAATCCTTTACAGCCAAGCACATTAAAATCCGCCTGGAAATCTGGCATTTTGTTTATGATCATCTATCTGCCCTGGCTCAGAAAGAAATGCTGCAGAGCAGATGAGCAAAAAAAATATGAATGGGCCAGTATGTGTGAAGGTTCCGCTAAACTGCCCCTGGAGGGGCCAGGCATCACTCATGCAATATCATATATACCTTACCTCTAGTTACTGCCAGCGTGCAAAGAAAATCACTCACTAAAAGAGACAGCTAATGAAATGGTCTTTAGAAAGGGCTGGAGGGAATTCCTCGAAGCAGTTCTGTGGCTGATAGGGATATTTTTATCCCTAGTACAATTGAAGTTCCCAACACTATTGAAACCTTAGTCTACTCTATGAGCAGATTAATAATTTGTTTGCCTATCGTAATCAGAAACTGGCTGCACATGCACTGAAGAAAGAAAAGCTCAGGTCTACTTGAGCATATAGTATAAATTAGTATCTATGCCTTACATTACATTTTATACCCATCAGTTGGATTTTACTGCAGTGTTACAGCCGTTGTGAAAACATAACCAAGCGCAAAAAGACAGTGATCAGAAGTAAATGTCTTCTTCACAATCTTTTATGGGTTTTTTTATGCATGCAGGAAAACAAGATCCATGCTTCACAAAGTCCTGTAGGTTATTACCATGTGTTAAATTGTGATCTGCAAACACAAGCTGTTCTTAAACAAGAACAAAAAAGAAAAAGCAGATGGTTTCTTTTAACGTCGTGTGAAACTTTTCTTGAACACAAGCGTATGTCTTCTCCTCTCCAGCTGGCAATTCCCACATGTAAATGATCTGATTTTATCATTTCAGGAGACTCATAAGACCCGCTCTATTATAAAAAGGCACATTACCCTTAAAGACAGAGGAACAAAGAATGCCAAGTGCCTCACAATAAAGCTACTGAAAATATTTTTTCCTTGATTGTCTATTTGAAAATGTGTCCAGAGATAATGTAAAAGAAAAAGAGAGAGAATGAGAGAATGTGAGAAAACAAATAACCGTGACTTCAGATATACCATTGCCAGAACTTTTGTGACTCAGACACTTTTTTAGAAGTCTGTTGGTCTCGCTGCCGCTGACAGCCTGGCAGTCGCCCGCCTGCGAGCAGTGGGGCTGCCCAGGGGATGGTGACTGCAGGTGCAGAGCAGCAATCTGCTGCTTTAGCGAGATAGAGCATCGCTTTCCTGCAGCTCCCACACCTCACGCCCGAACCTGTGAGGCATCAGGATCGGAGCCAGCAGAAATGTTTGTTTTGCGCAGGAAAATGTGTGTGTCTGTGTTGGGAGGATCCCCAGCTGAACCCAGGCTGGGGAGGTAATTATTCTTGATGGATCCCCAGAGAAGAGTCAGGTTTTTGTTCTGTTGTGTGTTGTTGATTTTTTTTCCTAGTGTTCTTTAGGTCTGAGCTCTGTTTTTTTTAAGGAAAAAGAAAAATTCATATTCAAGAAGACAATGGGTTGGATGATTTCATGTTAGGAAATTCCTTGATGCAAAACAGAAGTGGAAGGACTGAGATTTGCCACTACATTAGTGAGGGTAGCTATACCTGCCATTTCGCGTTCTCTGTCTTACCTCTTATTTGGACAACAGGTGTGAAACTAAATAGAATTTAGTAAGAAAACTCTGTTACTTGTGTTCAGTCTATGCTGATTCTAAATAGATGCACTTTCATAGTGGAATGAAAGACTCTTACCAAAACCAAGGTCAGTAGTAACAAGAAAGAACTGCAAGACAGAAAAATGGAAGCAGAACTGTTGCAGGAAGGACCCACAAAAGTGGTATTAATTCTCTCACACTGCAACTGCTGGTATACACTTATGTTTAATTCTTTGCTTATGCCTTTTATTTTTTCCTCAGGTGTAATGTCCTTGACTCAATCAGAACTTTTCCTGATGAACCTTGGTGAGGAGAGAGCAGAAATGTGACGTTAACTGTGCAGTATGAGATACTTAAATGCCTGCTCCCAACAAAAAGTGGTATCTCTGTATCCCAAACGCCAGCTTCTCGCTTTCCTTCTGCCTGCAGTATTTTATTGAACCACATTGAATGGGGGAAAAATTGTAAATTACCACTTCAGTAGAGAAGGAAGAGCTGCAAAGTGACCACAGAGGTCCCCTGAGCGATGGAAACCTCATGCTGTGCTGGGAGTCACGGATGATGCCTCCAGGGCAAGAGTTTAACTGAGCAGTTCCATCTATTGCATTCAAGCGAGACCATTCATCATCTTTCCTTAGAGGTCTTTCTATAAAGTAATGTTTGGCAAATAAAATAGCTCTGGAGTACAGCATGGTAGGAAATGATTTTGTCTGGACCAAAATTTTTTGAGAATTAAGTGTTCTTCCTAATTCTAGTCATTTGTCCCTGTCAGTGGATTTTTCTGAGGACAATGAGGAACAGAAAACGACACGTAAATTGTTGGCTTTCCTTCACAAAATACGAGATTGAGACCTAGTCCAGAATAGCTAGTAATGCAGTAATTAAAAATCAAGCTCCTGCATTCAGTTACCTATTCTGCCTTTTCAAATACCGGAAATAAAAATAAAAATGCCTGACCCTCAGGTTGTTGGCTATCCCAGCAAACACTCTTTCTGCATTTCTTTCTGGAGCTGTCCCACCTCGTGTTTTTAATTTGCCATTCTTTGTTTTTCTTCACATCCAGTCCTTCTCCTTTGCATAACAAAACTGACCTATTAACAGACAGCCCTCTGATTCATTTTAAAGCTTTCTTTCTGAGCTGTTAAAATCCAGGATATGGGCTAATTTAAAAGCCGATAAGCCATCCTTCTCTGCAAGCCATTCTAGGCAGTTTCAACTAGTGCTTACAGTTTATCCTCTAGATGTTTAATCTATACTTTTTTAGAGCCAATATTTTAAAAAAGAAGTGGCACTAGTATAATAACACTACTTAGTAATTAAATATTAATGCTTTTCTAAATGTTTATTTTGTTCTTAAATTAAATTATTTCCATGCACGGACAGAACCAATGATTTCTGCAAAGGAAATGGCATTAAAACAAGCATTTGGCCCTTTAGCAATAGTTTCATTGTCCTCTCTTCCCTTCTAATTTGCTAAAACTGAAAGTCACAAAAACAAAAAATAAGAAAAATAAGAGAATTACAGAAAATAGACTTGCAGTGAGAAGGAGTGTTATATGTTCCAATTAAGCAATTATCAGAGCTCAGAACACAAATTACACCTTGTGGTGGTGCTTTTCCTCCTTTATTAACCTTTCGTTTGTTCAAAAGTGTCTTTTACTTGTCTCCATGAGTGTCAGGTTTTTGTTTTGGAAGATCATGTTTTACACTCAATAGCAAAACTCCAAATTTTTTCATCCTGCATGCACGACCTCAATTAGGTCAACTCAATTAAATCACCTGCTATCAAGAGCCTGACAAATTCCTCCTAAGAAGGTATGGCACCTCACCATGGTGCTTTATTGCCTCTTGTTTGCCAATTCTATCCTTTTTGTGCCTTGCACATCTCAAGGTTTTAAACGCTAATACCATGACTTCACATTACAGAATTTCTGGTATTACTGTTTGTCTCCCAATTTTTGTTTTAGTTTTACTCATTTCCACATTGCTTGTTAAACATTTTAGGGTCAGAGCTTCACAGAGCAGCCAGAGGAAAGATGACTCAGAATTAAGATCTCTACTGTTATGCTAATGTGCTCTTAATTAACTCTAAAGAAATGACATAAAAGGGTTGGGTGCAGGGAGTGGAATTTAGTTCTCTTTAAATATTAGTCTTTCTGTGGAGACTGCCTAAGATTCATGCCCTTTTTTAAAGAAATTGTTTGGAAACCTTCTGATAGAATGCATTTTGCAGAGGGAAATACTGACTCAATGTGATCACATTCATTGGCAGCTCTACTAAGGAAAGAGACCCTTCAATGCCCAGCTGAGGGATCAATTAGTGAATTGATCCCTGCTGCAGGATCAATTAACACCCTCTTTGACATCAGAGAAACCACGTGGGAGAAATTCCTTCTAAATACTCAGCCACTTAGGAAGCTTCAGTTAAAAGTTTGAATTTCTGTAGATACTAAAGCCAACCTGCTCCAACACATGAGTCTGTGGGTAATTGGGCCACGTTTGTTCCTCTGTTTGAGGAACTTGTTAATTTCAAGGAAGAATACATTTTTTTTTTTCATTTTTTGGAAAATTATTGTGACTGTGTGTTAGTTCAAGCAGTGTTTTTAGTTGGAGAAGTTTTGTTGGGTTGACCACACCCTTTCCCAGCAACTGGAGAGGAGTGAATTGGTCTTCTCCTTCCTGCAAGAGCCACTGGCTGGTGTGTTTGGGCAGTTGCATAGAGGTAGCACTGCAGAGCCCCAATGAAAGCCCACATCTCTTCTCCATGAGCGCCCTGAGCATCGTGGGACCTGGTTATTCTGGTAGGTGTCTTCTCTCTCTTGCTCACAGAGACTTTCAAATGGATCTTGTATTTTGAGAAACAAGGGAAATCTCTGCATTTCCTAGGAGTGAAGCTTTATTCTTTTGCCTGTCCTGGTGTGAAGGGAATTGCTGTGTTATCCTAGTTTGTTTGCAGTGCTGTTAGTTTTTTTGCTGGGGAATTTCCCATTAGTTTTAAATCTACCGATCTAGCTGACAGCTTGCTTTCCTCAGTATCATGGGGCAGCACTCTGTGATTTGCCCTACACTCTATTTACCTTAGCTGAATGTGTAATGCCTGGTGCCATTTCCCTGTGTTTCTGCTTTGCATTGAAAGAAAATCTAGATATGTGGTGCGAACTACTGTGTGTTTTCTCCTGTAGCATAGACACAGCTGGTGCAGAGCTCGGGGGCTATCTCTGCTGAGTAGGGCAGAAGAAAAGTTCTGCAAAACAAAAATATTTCAGGATAACATGGGAAAAAGGCATGAAGTGTGGAGTTTATGCATTTCAAGGAATTAATCACATGTCCACACACCCATCATCTGTGAAATAAGCTTTTGGAAACAAAAGCGAAGTGGATGATCCTACCAAGACAGAGTAGTGTGTTGTGGAGCTTGGTATAGGCTGTTCTGGAGTGATGAGGTCTTCTGTTTCAGAAAGTAGGAAATTATTTATCTTTTCTAAATCACGTTTTATTAAGTTATAAAATGCAATAGTTCAACTCCTCTTAACTGATAACTAACCTTTAGAGACAATAAAATGCTTTAGCTGAGAGCATTGTGAAGCACAGCTCTCGTTCTGTATTCAACATTGAAAGATAGCTAGGCAGCGTGTTTTCTAGGTATTTGCTATTGCCTCAGTGGTTGCTTGTTTTTATTTATTTCCCTCAAGTCACTCTGAAACTAAATACCTTCCCTGTGTGTTTGAGCTATTTAGCAAAAAGTGGACTGGCAATGAAAGGTGGTTGGGTCATCTTTTGTGTTTGGCAGGGTGGGTTTTTTGAGGGGTGGTTGGTTTGTTTTTCAGAGATTATCAGGTAACTGTAGCAGAGAATGAATTTTTCCTTCAAGTACAAACTGAACACATCTCACTCTTACCTGTGAAGGCTTAAAAATTCACAAAAGGGGTTTGCAGCACGAGGTTGTCTCCCCAGCTCAGCAGGAGAGGCAGGTAACGGGCACAGCATATGCTTGTGCCTGGACACGTCCAGCTGCTGAGGCAGCTATTTGGGAGGGCACAGAAAGTTACCACCTCCAAAATGCCTTAAAATTAACTGATGCCTCTTTGTAGCCCTGTGACCTTCAATAGACCACTCTCCTCTGCAAAATGCCTCCAAGCTTGGACTCCTTTTGTGCTACTTTCTGTATCCACCTGCCAAGTACTAGTTTTTTTTAACCCAGGGACTCTAGATATCTCCTGTCCCGCATCCCGGGCAATTCACTCTGTTTTTTACTTACTCTGCGTCGCCCTGCCTGTTTTCAAAGGCCCTTTCCTGCCTTACTCTCCTGTTGGCCTAGTATGTGTCCAGGGACAAATCATTTAGTCTCTTATGCTTCATGTCATTTTCTGTAGTAAACCTTAAAAAAAAAAAAAAAATATATAGTATTGAAAATAATGGATAGATATTGTATAGTGTAAATAAATAAATAAAACTAAATTTAAAAATCCATCCCACAACCCATGCTTATGCTATTAACATTTAAGAGTCTTAGGACACCAGTACCAGTTCTGCAAAGACCTGAGAGCTGCTTTTTTTTTTTTTTTTTTTTAAAAAAAAGGGAAAAAAAGCAAGCTTTGTTTTAAATTCCTATTTCCACACATCAGCCAGCCTGCAATTTACCACCAAAAGCAGGAGGGGATGGCAGGAAAGCCCACTAAAATACTAATCTATTGCAAAATATTTTGAGATCCCAGAGATTAGATGCATTTAAAAAATACTGTATTACAGACATGCAAAACTATCATTTCATAGGCGTCACAGGTGCAGTGCTAATAAAAAAAGATGAGATACCACTGATTAGCAAAGCTTCTGTGGCTGGATATTTCTCACAAATGCTTCCACAGATGTAATTTGGTAATTGTCACGGTACATCTCAATAAATCTCTTCACTGTTTAAGGGTAAAACCATCATCTCTGAATAATCCCCTCCTCTAGGCACAAAGCTTTGTGACAAATTCAGCTTCTCAACATTGCCTCTTAAAATGTGTAATTAAAATGACGGTGTTGCAGTGGCTATTTTACCAGGTGACATTTATTTTATTTTAATTTTTTTTTTACACTACTTTATGACTCTGTGTCATGAGTTATTTGGAACAGGCCTTTATTGAGAGAACCTCAGAAAACCTTGAGCGCCAATTACGATGTAGATTAGCAGTAGTCCTTGCTGAAATTGTTGAGAGCCTGATACTGAGGGCACATTTCTAGAAGTCCTTTTTTCATATAAAACATCTCTGAACACAATAAACAAGGACAGATAAGGGAGAGGGAGAAGAACAGAAGCTAGGAGATGAGTAAGACAGCATGGGTAAAACAACTTGGGTGTACTTCAGTCTCTCGTTATTCATATTTTCTTCCATTTGGGAGACTGATTGCTCAGAGAATTCAATCCTGTTACCAGCTTCTTTATCAAAATTGTCTTCAGAACTACAGTCCACTGGAAGAGGTGTTAAAATAAAGCTGTTTGAAAGTTGTTATTCCCATTGCCTTCCGGCACAAAGCGCTGCCCGTAGCAATGACGATAATCCAGGAGAATCATGTTTTTAAATGGAAAGCAGTAAACTGTCAGCATAAGATTTAAGTCCTAGTGAGTGAGCCCTGTAGGCTTCATACCACTGTGCATGGCTGCTGCTGAGTGGCACTGAGGACTTCCCAAATTCTGCAGCAGCAGACAGCAAAGTCGTATGTGGAGCTCAGGAGGAAAGACTTCTCTGCAGAATTATTAACCAAACCTGCTTCCTTTTGGAAGCAACACTGGCCATGCTGCAGTGGAGCAGGCCACCTATAAAGTGCTGTTACACCCAATTTGCCTACATATACTTGTTTTCCATAGCTGTTTCTGAGAATGGAAGGAGTGTCTTTTCCTGGTTGCTGGATACTTGTATACTTTTTAGATTGTGCAGAATGTCCTTGCTAAGAGCAATACTTCTGCAAAGCAACTAAATGAAAAGACTTTAGATTTTCTTTCCCCATAAAGTACGACGTGTGTCATTTCAAAGAAAGCCTAGTGTTCCTCTCTATTATTTCTGCCTCTTCCCATACATGTATTTGGAGACGGAAAAGCAAGCAAGTCACCCTGAGTAAATGGCTTGATTAGATGCAACCTCGAGGAGCTGGGATCCAGAAAGCAGGAGTAGATGTTCATTGTCCTGAACATGAATTCTGCAGTGGACACTTTCACAGCCCCAGAGCAGGCATTCAAAGCAAGTGTCTAGTCACTTTTTCAGATAGACGTGCACTTCTAAACAAGTTATATACTGTCTGTCTTTCCCTCTCTTCCTGAGATTAATGTATGTCAGGTTTTGACAGCTCTTGTTGCAGCACCATCCCAAGTCCATGTTGTGACTCGTCTCTCAACGAAAGGCACAGAGCCGTGTAGGGAGGGGAGTGTGCAGCCCAGTAGCTGCACTTCCAAACAGCAAGCAAACGTTTGAATTATGGATCACGATTAACTACTAATTGGCCATAATGTAAGCTCCTTCTGAACGGACATGGTAAATATTGAAACAAATGAGCTGTTATTTTTCAAACCTGAATGTTAGTCACTTAAAATGAAAAGCTAATTTCAGCCTGGGAGGCAAGCTCTATATTTTAATCAAGTGTGACAGATCGAGAACAATAAATGAACATTTAAGGTGAGGGGATATTTATTTCCCTACTGCAAGTTTATATGTGATAAGTTGTGCTGCCTACTGCAAAATAAACTGTAACTTTGATACAGATCTCAAAGAAGCCTCAGCAGAAAACCTGAATAAAGCAAGCAAAAGAGACCACTCTAAGTAGAACAAACCGCACTGTTAGAAAAGCTTTTGTAGGGTTTTTTTTATTATTTACATATATATGAAGCAATTTTGCTGTTAAAGAAGTGCTTGGTCTACTATAACATAATTAAATAAAAACTTCACTAAGAGCCATAAAGAGCTGGGACTTTACTGTGGTGACATCTTACTCTGCAGCTGACCTGCAGACTATGCTCAGAACTTAAATATTGAAATAATATCTTAGAAATTATTTGATGAAGGTCTTTATTGCTACAATAAAAATCTGGTGTTCCCCTTTGTTCAAGGCACATCTTCATCTTTAATAAATGTAATTGGTTTTATCATAGCGAGAGGGAGACAATGTTTATAGTTGATGGGACTCTTTTCTATTTTCAAAGTCTTGAGCTACAATTCCAATATTTTTCTTCTAAACATTGGCTAACATTGATTTTCTTTTTTCAAGAGAAAAAAATGAAATTAAGGTCAGGTGGATGTTTTCTAACAAATTAAACTTCTTTTTGGATCAAGCATTGTATATAATTTATATATGTAATGTTCTCAAGAACTCATCTCTCTTCTGTGTCTCAGTCTGTGTATAAATAATTTATACTTTTTAATATTTCAGCACAACCGGTAGAGCTGATGTTGCTCTGAACATTTTTTTTTCCTATCCAAGCAACAAAATCAACCTCAATTCAACATATGGAAAGGGTTTTAATAAATGTGTATGATACAGGGTTATGTTGAAACCAATAAAAAATATCTCTATGTAGGGCTATCCTTAGATAAGATCTTGTATGAAGTATCTACTGGAGCATTTTTTGTCCAGTCAATAACCAACTATTACAAGCATGAGGGAAAAAAAGTTGATGATACATTAGGAAACAAGCTAAAAGAACTAATTCCCTGGTGAATTTCTAGGTATTTTCCAGCATTTAGTATTGCAAGGGTCTTGTCACAGACTGGTGTACTTTTATTTTATATTTTTTATTCACTCTGAATCATCTCTCTGATGTGTTTATGTCCCTTCTGGTATTTGGGCTTTCTGCTATAGCTGTGGTAGTACAAGTCCTACTGTGGATGCTGGAAACTACTGGCATTACTGCAGTCAGGCAAAGCTGTGGCCAGGTCTCTAAGTTTCAATCTATATCTAAAGGAATGCATGACAATTACTTTTTTTTTCTTTGCATATTGAAACGAATGCAAAAGGAAAGGTATCTGAATTCAGAAAATCCAGGTGCCACAGAGGTCAAATTTGGTTTTCTTGGCTGCAATACATCTCAGGGATGTGAAAGGGCAAAATTAAATTCTAGTCAAAGAATAAATCTCAACGAAAAGACAAACACAAAGATCCTCCTATTTACCCTGTTGTTAATCTTTGCCCCTTCCTAAACTCATAAAATATGTTGTTTGAGAGAAGCATTTGAAATCATGTTTCACTTAGTTTTTTGCCTGAAATAAGCATCCATCAAGTCTTATGTATAAGTCTTTTTTTTTTATAATAAACAAGCTTTTTACTTCTGTAACTTTAACCTCAAATGAAGCCCAATCCTGAATGTGTTGGGTTTTTTTAACTTTTCAACATAAAATTCAGCTCTGCAGAATCATTATAAAAATAATTGGCAATTTTTATTAAAGAAACCTATTGTACTTTTTTGTTTCCTTCTATACGTTTAAAAAAGGACAGCATATATTATTTCTGAACTTGTGAGTGCAATGCACAAATTTCAACCATCTTCCATCTACTTCCAGCTCCCGCTGGAATGTGCTATGGAAATGGCATGAGAAACAGGATCCATCTAGAGTGGTACTTTCCAGCTCAGAACTGGCTGTTTTAAGAACTTTGGGCAATAGTATCCAGAGCATCATAGTTAAGAGCTGCCAGTGGGTTACTGTCATTATGCATTTGTTAAAAGTATTTTATTTTTCTGTCTGCTTTGTCAGCTTTTTCCTTTTTTTTTAACCATTCATATCCATTCAGTAAATGGTGAATGACTTCTTATGCTAGTGCTCACATGCACCAGGGACTTTTAAAACAAACCCTTTAAAAAGAAAAAGATTTTGTTAAAAAGCACAAGCTAGGAAAGGTCATGGTAGACCACAGACATTGGCAGGTGTTCAGTTCTAGATGCAAATGTTCATAATAAACTCCCTGTACCCAAACTTGCTTTTATTTTGTTGGGAAGGGGGTGAACCAACCTGCAATGTAATCCTCCAACTGTCTTCCTAAGAGGTCTGTTCATCAGTCACCGAGTAACCATCACAGGGGGCTTTGCTAGACGTAGTACCCACACCGGAGAGCTGAATCTCATTTGCACTGAGGTTTCTTGAGAAATAATACTTGAGAAATTAAGAGGGAGCCCAATTTAAACAAAACTCTGGCACAAATGCCATATCACAATCAGTTTGCACTTGTGGCACTGCCCTTGCTACTGCTTCTTCCTCCTCCAAGAACTAACCCCAGGGTGTGCTGAGCTTTGCCTACAGACTGTAAAGCATCTGCCAGGTCAGGGTGGTCTCAGGATCAACATCATCTCCTGAATAGCATTCTTGGGGAGAAATACCCCAAATTCACCAGAAGTCATTTTACTGTTCCTATACCTATTAAAAAATGCCTTTGCTGGTAAACTTCAGGTGGAATTATTACCAGTGATTGCAAAGAACCTGTTTTTTCAGATAATTAATCATCTGGGCCTCCTCGGTTCCCACAAAGCCCTTACAGAGTCCTCCATTTGTTGCTGTCAGAGGGATTTAGTTTCCTGAGCTGCAGGAAAGCTGAAAAACCCAAGCCCTGAGTGTTTCTGTAAAACCCAAACTGGTATTTCTCTCACACTGCCAGTGAAACACTTTCAATGTTTAGATTGTCAGTTGGTAACTTTTTTCCATTCATCTAGGTTTGCCATAAGCAAATGGAGGAATGCACTGTTACCTAAATTTTGATTTATTATTTACCCCTTCCATTCAGTTCCCAAATGGAACTGGACTCAAAAGACCCAAGTAATAGATTCATAACCCACAGCCCGTACTGTCTCTCCCTCCTCTTCCTCAGTAAGGCTGCCCATCAGCAGGAGGGAAAAGCTGTTCGTAAGCACAGGCGCTTTTTTGTCACATACCTCAGAAGCCAGCACTCGACAGATGGAAGTTAAAAAAGAAACGTGTTGGCTGCCTGAGGCACATCTTAATTTGTCACTGAGCTCCGTTTGTTTAACTTTTAATAGTTCACTTAGCTGAACTTGTGACTGAAAATTAACATGGGGAGGAAATTTTAAAAGTTAAACTGAAAGTTTTGACGTGGTGGGCCTGCACAGCTGGCACCTGGAAAGACCAGAGAGGCCAGTGGGAAACCCAGTGCTTCTTGCCAAACGTTGCTGGTGGGTCTCAAGGACCACCCCGGGTGCAGTGATGCTCTGGTGTGTCCCAGCGTGGCCAGCCCAGGGAGGACTGTCCCTGCTTGTGCTGCGAAACAACCCAGCAGAGAAAGGGGCTTAAGCTTACACGGCAGCTTGGGAAAAGCTACCCTGTGACTCCTGCTCAGCAAGGGGAAGAAATAATAGGTTTTGATCCTTCCCAATGAATACGTAATAGAAAATAAAAAGCAAAGCTTGCTGAGAAAAGAATAAAGAATATTATAGACCGTATTTTTCAGTCACCCTTGGTTTGCCCTCTGGTTTTGCATGCTGGCTTTTGCAGTCAGAAATGGTCGCAACATACAGTTGAGCAGAGTCATTTTGTTGTTGCAAGAATGCATTTCTGTTGCCAAATGACAGCTAGAAAGCTCAGTACCTGACTGCCAGAGAAGCCTCAGCCAAGCAGTCGTTGTCAGGCATCAAACTTGTACCCTATCTTTAAAAAAAAAAAAAGTTTAATAGAATAAATTAATATCAGGTGAATTTCTTAATTAACATGTATAAAGATAAGGGAGAGCTGACAGAAGTCTATTCTCTTGCTAGAAACTTTAAATGATCTGGGAAAATCAAAAGGGAANTAACCCCAGGGTGTGCTGAGCTTTGCCTACAGACTGTAAAGCATCTGCCAGGTCAGGGTGGTCTCAGGATCAACATCATCTCCTGAATAGCATTCTTGGGGAGAAATACCCCAAATTCACCAGAAGTCATTTTACTGTTCCTATACCTATTAAAAAATGCCTTTGCTGGTAAACTTCAGGTGGAATTATTACCAGTGATTGCAAAGAACCTGTTTTTTCAGATAATTAATCATCTGGGCCTCCTCGGTTCCCACAAAGCCCTTACAGAGTCCTCCATTTGTTGCTGTCAGAGGGATTTAGTTTCCTGAGCTGCAGGAAAGCTGAAAAACCCAAGCCCTGAGTGTTTCTGTAAAACCCAAACTGGTATTTCTCTCACACTGCCAGTGAAACACTTTCAATGTTTAGATTGTCAGTTGGTAACTTTTTTCCATTCATCTAGGTTTGCCATAAGCAAATGGAGGAATGCACTGTTACCTAAATTTTGATTTATTATTTACCCCTTCCATTCAGTTCCCAAATGGAACTGGACTCAAAAGACCCAAGTAATAGATTCATAACCCACAGCCCGTACTGTCTCTCCCTCCTCTTCCTCAGTAAGGCTGCCCATCAGCAGGAGGGAAAAGCTGTTCGTAAGCACAGGCGCTTTTTTGTCACATACCTCAGAAGCCAGCACTCGACAGATGGAAGTTAAAAAAGAAACGTGTTGGCTGCCTGAGGCACATCTTAATTTGTCACTGAGCTCCGTTTGTTTAACTTTTAATGGTTCACTTAGCTGAACTTGTGACTGAAAATTAACGTGGGGAGGAAATTTTAAAAGTTAAACTGAAAGTTTTGACGTGGTGGGCCTGCACAGCTGGCACCTGGAAAGACCAGAGAGGCCAGTGGGAAACCCAGCGCTTCTTGCCAAACGTTGCTGGTGGGTCTCAAGGACCACCCTGGGTGCAGTGATGTTCTGGTGTGTCCCAGCGTGGCCAGCTCAGGGAGGACTGTCCCCGCTTGTGCTGCGAAACAACCCAGCAGAGAAAGGGGCTTAAGCTTACACGGCAGCTTGGGAAAAGCTACCCTGTGACTCCTGCTCAGCAAGGGGAAGAAATAATAGGTTTTGATCCTTCCCAATGAATACGTAATAGAAAATAAAAAGCAAAGTTTGCTGAGAAAAGAATAAAGAATATTATAGACCGTATTTTTCAGTCACCCTTGGTTTGCCCTCTGGTTTTGCATGCTGGCTTTTGCAGTCAGAAATGGTCGCAACATACAGTTGAGCAGAGTCATTTTGTTGTTGCAAGAATGCATTTCTGTTGCCAAATGACAGCTAGAAAGCTCAGTACCTGACTGCCAGAGAAGCCTCAGCCAAGCAGTCGTTGTCAGGCATCAAACTTGTACCCTATCTTTTAAAAAAAAAAAGTTTAATAGAATAAATTAATATCAGGTTAATTTCTTAATTAACATGTATAAAGATAAGGGAGAGCTGACAGAAGTCTATTCTCTTGCTAAAAACTTTAAATGATCTGGGAAAATCAAAAGGGAAAAAAACCAAACCAAACACTTGGACTTGTTGGGGATATCCTAAATGTTCACAAAGGCTATTTCTATTGCTATTTCTTACTATTAATGGATGGAGATGGGGCAAGCAAATATGAAGGCAATTTAGAGTTATTTACTTTTCTTCTTCAAATCTCCTGATAATTTTCCTATTAGTTTTTGTAGTATCTATTCTCTGATAACAAACAGAAAAGAGTTTTCTTAGTTAAAGTAATCTCTATGGGAGAGATGGAAGGAAAATGTTTGTGGATGCTATTTGATGAAAACAGAGAGTTCACTTTGTATTCATGAGCCGTCGTCCCTCTTACTTGTTTCCTGTGAATATTTATACAACCATCTTTTTCCTCCCGAGGATTTTGCGGAACCAGAAGCAGGTATCTTGGGGAGTATTCCCCCAATGAGGGCCTGCTGTCTACCCTGAGAGCTCCTGGGGAGCCTCAGAGATGGCTCATTATGGAGCAGCAGTGATGCTGTGCGGAACAGGGTACCCACCGCACACAGCAGCTAATGAGTGCCTAAAGCATTAGCAGGCATGGCAAATCTACAGGCTGAACAATGCTAGCATTAACTGTCTAGAAAATAATTTTTAATGAATGAGTTAATTAAAAAAACCCGCCAAATGCGTTTGTAAATAATTGGGGGGGGGAAGAACTAAATATTAACAAAAGAAAAATTTTAAGCAATGCTGCTATTCACAGTCCAGACTGACTGTATTTTGCGTGTTTTTCTTTGAATGTATTTTACCCTTTGGAGGCTGTTATACAGATGTCATACATCTATTTATAGTGTTCCTGAAAATTGACTACAATAAGGGCCAAGTTTGTGTCACTACAGTCAGTGAGTATTTTGCTGCTGTCAGCAGTGGGCCCTGTTTTGGGAGATGAACAGACCCCTCAGCTGGCGCAGGAAATAACTTTACCTGCTTATGCCTGATGGTGAGGAGTTTCTGCTATGTTTCATAAATACAGCAGAATTTTCCACATTCATTCCTGTCACAGTTCAAACACTAAACTCAGTAATTTTTGTACCTCTTTCTAAAATCAAAACAGTTGAGTTACTTCCCCTACCCCTGAGCGTACCCTCCTGGGCATCCCAATCAGCTGCTATTGCCTGGGAATAGTCCTTCCCAGGACTATTCACAATAGCCATTACCTTAATGAGTACTTAGATAAATCTCTCTGGCAGAGCTCCTGAATGGGTGCCACCTGTGCTCAGAGCCCTGATGCTCTTCCTCCCACAGAGTTTTAGGCAATAACCTGAGGTCCAGAGCAGGTACAAACTTTGTCCCTGATGAAGGCAGACCATGTGATGACAGTACAGGAAAAGGGGCATCTCCAGTTTAGCCCACCCAAACTCTGGCTCCTTCTGGAAAGGCCCAGTTCAGCTCCACTGTACTTATGGTGCAGCCAGTGCAGCACCTTGGCAGTTTCCAGAGGTAGGTCCTGGTACACTTTTGTTGATTATCATCAAATATTCACATCCTGAGGGTTTGTGGGTGTTTTAGCGTCTCCCCCTCAAATTGCTTTCTTTCCCCAGTCATCACTGCCTGGTCCTCTTGCAGCATACATCCCCGGCATGTTTCATTCCAAACTCCAGCAGCAGAAAGTTACGTTTCATTTCTTTTTCCTGCCTCTCTTATTTGTAATACTTTCTGCTAAATTAGGCGTTCAAAACGTGCCTTATTTTGAGTCTTCAGAGAACAGCGCACACATCTTCCCATTTGTATGTGCTCAGTGGTAATTTCAGGATACGTCTCCTCAGTTATTAGCCAAGCTTGTAATGCAGCAGCAACGCCAGCCCGGGGTTCAGGGAGCACAATCAGCCCCTTAAAACTGTCCCTGGTGCATCGTCCTGACTCTGCCATGCGAGAACTGTGACTTTGTACTCCAGTGCAACGCACTGGAACAAAACCTCCGTTCAGTGTGTCTGGATCTGTGCTTTAAAAGGAAAGGGGAAGGGAAAAAAAAAAGTCTACTTGCATTTCTTCTTTCACAACACAGAGATAATCTGCTTTATGGAAGAGCATCAGCCCATAGTGACTGATCCATGAAACGCATCATCCCTGCTTCCTGCGCAGGGGAAAAAACGTGGTGGCCAGCTGCTGTCACTGTGTGAGTGGGTTTTGTTGTGCCAGTGTGTCCTCTCTGGAACACAGCCCCTGAATATCCACTGGTAGACAGCTCAGCAGGCCCTGGGAAGCCTTTCATATCTGCCTATCCTGCTAAGGTCCAGCCCAGAGTAATAAAAACAACTAGCAGGTTCAGGAATTCTTTTCATACTGCAAATCTCTACTAACCTGTATGTTAGGGAGAGGAAACCTTAGGCAGGCTTATCCAATTTGTGATTTAAGTAAAATACTAAAATTTAAGGGGTGGAAGTGATGTTCATGTAATGTATTCTGGATTTGGACATCCCTGACAGAACAAAAATGCTCAAAAAAATGCTGTAGTTGAAGAATACTTAGAATTTCCTTTTAAAATAAATGAAATGGAGGGCTGCACCTCACTGCAGCACCATCACCAAGGGGAAAACGAGCAGCTCGTCACCCTGCAGAGGTGGCAGGTGAACTGCTGGCTCCCGGGGATGGGCTGGGGCCGTACCCGAGCAATGCAGCTCGAGGGATGGTTATGGATGGGACCTTCTGTGAACACAACTTGTTCACAAAGGCTCTGAAGCCCAATGCTTCTGAAGTAAACTATGGCCAAGAGCTCTGAATGTTGGGACTTTTTGCATACTATAAGAGGTGCTGGAATGCCACACGGACAGGAAAACTCTGAAACCTGAGGCACAGCCCAGGGGTTAGTGGCTGCAGCACGAGCTGCCAGCATTCTGAAGAGCAGCAGCTGGAAAGAGTGGGCAGATGCACTGGTCCTCAGGTCTTTCCAATTTCCACAGTAAATGGGGAGGTTGCTAAAAAGCTGATGTTTTTATTAAAGCAACATTTTGTTCTTTGGAGAAATGAGCCACAGAAGTCACATAAGAAAACACGGGCAGCAGCTCCTTGGTTTGCCAGAGCTTGCTTTTGGTGTCTCTCAGATCTCTATCATCAAAGCGCTAATTTGATTACACAGTGTTACTAACAACATAACTAAAGACTTACTCATGTAAGTGAGGATTTAGTAGGATTAAACTCAGTGTTAACATTAGGAATGTGGTGTGGCTACAGTAAGGTAAAGGAGGAAAAACTATTAGTTGTTTATTCCCACTCCAAATCCTGCTATTCATTCAATGATCCATACCTTTCTTTAAACAGAATATTAATCAGCCTTTCCATGGGGATTTTGATTCTAAACATGCTTTTTGCCTATTCTCTATATGAATATCAGAAGATGAAGATAGAGCAATAAGCAGATTCCCTCAGACCTTTTGCAGATTGATTTCTTGGAGTTGTATCTCCACACATTGATCCTTCTGTGATCCTTTGCTGTTGCCTCCCATGTGAGCAAAACCTCTAGGCCCTGTGGTCCAAAGGTGCAGCAGGTATGGAGGCTTTTGCCCCTCTGCACTGATGATCAGGGAGGAATGACCTCAAAATCTCTTCTTCTGCATTAGCGGGTGAACTGCTACTGCTGCCCAGAAGTAGTAGGGAAACAACTACAGAGGAGAGAGGTTGCCTTTCCAATGCTTCAAGCACTGGAGTTTGCACTGAAGCAGCTTTTTTCTCTTAAACTCCAAATTCCTCCAGTGATGCTTTGTGAGCCAGCATACCTGCAAAAATTATATGAAATTGGTTAGGCAATTGATTTGAGCCAAGAATGCAGTTTAGATCTCAGAGTTGTAAACTGTATAGTCTCTAGCAAGGCGGGAGTCTCATCTACTGAGGACACAGTGATGGTTTTTATGCATTACCCTGTCCTTTCAAATGGTGTTTCTGCACTCTGAGGAGAAAGAGAAGTGACAGTGTGGCACAGGTAACATGGGGCTCCTTGAGGAGGGTGTAATGCTGAGGAGCCTTCCCCTGCAGAGGGCTGCAGCAGAGTGGATCTGGGTAAGGCTGTTTCTGTGTAGTCACCAAGGAGAAAAAAAAAAAAAAAAAAAAACAAAAAAAAAAAAAAACCCCACCAAAAAACAACCCACAACTGCTTTGGGAAGTGGACTCCTAGAATTGGAGGAGACAACATTTCACATAAGATTTGAGGCACACCGGTTCACAGCTGCTGCAGGACTGCATTCCCCGCTGCCAGCCATCTGCAGGTGGAGGTGGGTGCCCCAGGAAGGGACACAGACCTGCAGGGACTGCGACACCTATCTCAGTTGTATTTGACTAATTCGTTTAGTTTGTTGTATTCTCTGAGTTAATGACCTGTCCTTTTTTCCCCTCTCTGTAAGTTTCCCCCCTTTCTCAGACTCGTTCCTTGTAGGTGGGGAATTGTGGCTTCTTGCAGGTGTTTTGAGGATGGGATTCCCCAAATTTTAGAAATCCCACTGCCTGATGATAGACTTGCACAAATCGCACCTACTGCTTGTTGCTGACAGCAACATCCGGCAGGAGAGTAACAGGGAGATGGATCAGCACCCATCACCTACTGGTGATGTCTTCTTAACAGTCCAACGACTCCAGAGCTCACTGTGCATGATCAACTGTGATTATGTACAAGTATTCATTTATGTTTATTATTGCTACATTTTATTTAGCAAGTTCCTTTTCCAGCTGTCCTTTTGATACTTTTAACTGCACTTGGAGATCAGTGTCTGACACAAATACAGATCGCTGTCTCCAAGAGGGGATGAGCAGCTGGCAAAGAGAACTCAATAAAACAATTTGCTCTGGTGATTTTATTGGAGTACGTAAGTAAAAGGGTTTTAATTCACCTCAGTGAATGCGTTTTTATGATCTGCATCACTGAAATCATACTTGTGATGAAATGAAATAATTAAAAAAGATAGTCTCCTCTCTTCATTGTATTTATGATTAACAAAGTAAATGAAAATCCAGCCTTTTATCTGACATCAAATGGTATTGCATTTTGGAGTTAAATTGGGCATTCATCTTTTTCTGGTGAGTTTTCTGAAGCTTAAACATACCTTTCTTTTTTTCCCTTTCCTTCCTCCTTGTGTTTCTGAATACCAGTAAATTAAAGATGACTAGAAACTGGAAATGCTTTCAGAAAAGGTCTTGAAATTCACACACATGCACACAAAAGAGGGAGAGAGAGAAATGTAAGCTCTCTTCTTTCATATTAGCATCACAATCAAGCAATTATTTAGAATACTTCATACATATTCCACCAACCTTTTTTTTTCAGTCTGCATTAAATAACATGTTTTATGCTAATCTCAATTTACAGAATTATACAGCAGCATTGTTTTACTCCTCTTTTCCCAAGGTTGAGAAACAACTAATTTGGCAAATAACAAGATCTCTAGTCTGCAAACCCTCCATGAATAGCTTTTATATAAGTCACTAAAGACCAGTTTTGTCAGACAGAAAGTCTGTTTAAGAAAAGATGGTAGGAAACAGTAGCACATCACTGAAAATTTAACCATTGAGAATTGAAATGAGAGAATTATAGGAAAGATAATAATTTTCCTGCACTTCCATGTACATTTGTATTACTACAAGGGAATTACCTGTGTAACTGAGACAAGAATCAAATTCGATGTCTCCAAATGACAAATTGCCCTTGCCCAAGTTTTGTCACTGATGCAGATAGGAGCAAGATTTCCCTGACTGCACGGTCTGCAGAGCCAGTTGCAGGACACAACTGTGGAAGGTAAGGTGGGTAAGCAGGAAAGGGCGCTATGACCTACTTGATCCTTGTGTATTCTAATTCATAAATCGATTTTTTTTTTTTTTGACATTGTTTGTTCCGGGCTGGTTTTGTACTCTTTCATTCCTTAACAGACAGCCAACATAAAACTGACAAAATCAGGCTCTTGGTACTTTGTATGTGTCAAGTGTTTGATAGCCACATTTTGCTTGTAGTTTACCAACACCTACCTCTGAGAGATGAGCCAAAAGCATATTGCTGTAATCCATCTTCTGCTAAAATGCATGAATTAAATCTCTGAAGATATCTGGCCAAGAGGAGGGCAAATGAAAGCAAGTCTTCCGTAACTTCAAGTACTAAAATGTATGTATGCTTGAGAAGGGAGGGCTGCAGCACACAGAACTGAACGTGGCTGCAGAGCAGTACAGCAAGCAATAGGCCAAGGTCTTACCTAAGACTATTTTCTGCTCAGAGGAACAACAGGCAGTTGCCTAAATAAAAACTGAGTAAAAAATATGGAAAAGCAGCCCTGTGTGCTTTCTCCCATTCTATCCTCATAGGAGAAGAGATAGTATAGCCACTGGAAATACAGCAAACAGACATTTCTGAGGTTCCAATTAACATCCCAAAAGTTGAATTGCAGCCAGTCACAGTCCCGCCTGAGGGCACCAAACCCCTGCAGGTCTTTCTTTTTGGACTTCCAGCTGATGCAGTGCCACCGAATGGCCAAACAGCGCTTTGCCCTTGAGTGCTGACCTTGCCTTTAACCATTACCTCTCACCACCTCTCTGTCCCTCCAGACATGGGTCACGCGTGTCTTGTGTGCGGTTCAGACTGTGCCATGGGCACTGCCATCTGAGTTTGTCTCACTTGTCTCATTAGCCCACCTCGTGTATTTGCCAATGTTGTTAATTGCCAATACTGAACAAGCTTAGTCCTGGGATATTATTTTTTTTCCCCTTCAGATTTTGTCTTAAAAACTTGTCTGCAGCTGCGATTGGACTTACAGGCCCTTAGTTGCCTTAATAACTTTTTCTTCCAGATTCTGTAATTTGGGTACTATGCACTCTGTTCTGGAGCAGTTCCTTTGTAAGCGCACCTATTAGAAAACACTTCAAACTTCCTACCCTATGCAGTAGTTTTATATTTCAGTTCCTTCTCTCCCTTCCGGGTTTGGTACCAACTAGGTGTGTCATAATCACAAAATAATTTTCTTGACTATATATTTATGTATGTATAAAATTATGCCTATACATCTAACTTTTATGAGACCTGAACTGTAGAATAATAACGAAGAATGAAAGACAACAAAGATAACGTGATTTTTTCGTTGTTCTTTTGATGCAGTATGTAAAAAAAGCAAAGCCGTGAGATCAAGTGATTTTTATTTTTTTTTTCTTAATAAGGAAGTTCTTTAAATAAAGAATCTGGGCTGTAGATTTGTCATGCAAACTTTCTAGCAAGCAATTAAAGCTCAACATTTACAGTCAGTTAGATGAACCAGATGTATTCCTGGCACGGGAAAGCTTGAAAAGCAACAGATTTTGAAGTACAGTGACAGCCCTTAATCTTTACACAGAAAAAGCTCTGCTTAGGAAGCCCTCAAGTAAGTAAATTATTTAGTTCATCATGTGTTACTTAACAGTTCTGTTATTTAGACTTTTGATTGTTGAGGACTTAGTAAAAAAGTAAGAAAGCCCAATCTATCTTCAGCAGAAGTGAAAGGTTCTCGGGGCAGTAGATTAAGTCTGTAAGAGTAACGTGAAGTGTTTTCATCTCCTACCCTATTTTAAACCTAATGACTGGGTTTTTTTTCTTTCTCTCTTAATGGCAGTAGATCTCCTGTAATGTAAAAACACTCAGCAAAATAACGTAGTGAGATTGTGCTAACATGATTGTGCTAAAAGCAATCAGTATATGTTATGTATACTGTAAAGGAGAAGGCACAAAATTATTTCCTTTATAGCAGCTGCAAAATCAAGAGGAAAGAAAAAAGACCCTTCATTAAGTAAGTAATAGACGCCTATTTCTGTTTTGAAGGAAAAGACAGAAGAATATGGGCATTAACAAAATGGTAGAAGTGCAGCAGACAGCAGAGGGATTCTGGGGAACTCAGGGAAATCTTTACTGCAACAAAAGCATTTTCTTAGATCCGAGGCTGACAGCTCACAACTATTCCTTCATCACAGCATAAGTTACCTCCTTCTTAAATGTTAAATGGATGCAGCCTTTAACTTGAGACACACTCTCTGTCTCATTCACCTCCTTAATACACATTTCGGTGGTACCTTTGACTGGAAGGTCCTTACAATCTTTGCCAGGTATAACTTCCGTGAACTGTCATCTCCTAACTTTATGAAGTGGACAGAACCTGGCAGCTTCATGCAGGGAGTCTGAATTTCTCCTGACCAGGCCAGATCTTGGCTTTTTTGGATAGGGATTACAAATATTCAAGGAGAAGAATGACAACAAAGTCCAGAGAGTATCCTGCATAATGCTGCCATTATTTTCTGGGCTTTATAGAGAACCAAAACTTATTTCAGTTTCTGTTATAAAGTATAGTAAAATAATGAAATGCTATCAATTTTCCTTGCCATAAGACATCCGCTTGTCATTCTGCCTCTGCCCAAAATAACTGGCATCCTGGTGCCTTACTCTGGCTGCCATTGTTTACTCGAAGCAGCTCGGCTGGAGCACAGAAATGCAATCACACTCTTCCTGATATTGCACAAGATAAGAGGGAGCAACCAACAGCATTAAGTCCAGGGTTATATTTCATTTCCATTTATATTTCTTTATCCTTTTTTGTGATTAAACTCTGCCTTTGATATCTCAGAGCATGAGTGCATCTCCCCCACCCTAAACTAAAGATTTTGGCAAAAAAGAAAAATAAAAACAAAACTCTTTTTTCTACTGAATATTTTACTAGAGGAACAGCAAGGATCACCCCGGAACAAGTCGCAGCAATGTCAGAACCAGCCCATCTACAGTAACCTGAGCCTTTCCAGCCACTCCATAACTGATTAAAACCAAACCTTTGGCTAGGTCACTTTGGTGAAAGAGGGCAGTGGGAACTCTTTCTCTTCTTCAATGTCTGCCTGGAAAATGATTTAACACAGACATTTCTTATTTCATAGGTGAAGGAGTCCATTTGGCTTAAAACCTCCAGTTATTTTGCAACTATCATTGCAGAAAAATAGGCTTGTTTTCAAGAACAGCCTCAATTTGAGAGTGTATTTTGCTGTATAATGAATTCTCTGATTTGTGACAGCCTCAGAGGCTGCAAAAACTCTTCCAGCTTGCAAACCTGAAGTGCTATAAAAGTTTTAAGACATTAGATATTATTTAGTGAATTATTGAAAATGGTATTGTTTGAAAGGCTTGCAAGCTTAGCAGAAAGCGGGGGGGGGAACAAAGTTTGGATTTGAAAATAAAGAGAGACAGAAACTGGCAGGGGGTTGTCACTGAGCAAGTGAAGAAAGAGTTGTCCAGAAGATTACTCCGTGCTGCTCCAGTATCTTTTTAATGTGCATGGTATCTTCTACATAGCCCCCCTTTGCAGGGAAAATCGGGACTGGGCATATGTGCAAGAGGCATACTGAATAAGCAATAGGTTCATACTTCACACCTTTTGTCTCTGGGTGTGTAACGTGTGTGTTGATGATCTTTGAATAGGTACAGATGAACGAAATGAAACACCTGTCTGCTGCAGGATCTGCTTGAGGATTTTTGGTGTTTTCTAGGACAGGTTTAGCAGAAAACCATCCCTGTATCTTTGACTTTTACCTCTGGACAGACTTGGGATATAAATCTATCCAACCAATTAATCTATCTAGAGACCTAGTTTTAGTTGAGTGTTTCGTATTGACCAGCTGTAGGCAGCTCTCAGCTCAGCAAGCAGGGTCTTTGAAGTGCCCTTTGGAAGCACTTATCTCCTCCTGTCCGTGTAAGAACTCCTGGAGTCTTGCTTGGGTTTGGAGTGATCTCAGGTGCCAAGTCCTGCAGCATCTCGGTGATAGACATTGAATTCCGTTACTAATTCTGTCTGTTTGACTCTTTAACACGGCACGTGCTGTAGTGCACTGGTTCTTAGGTAGCAATTTCAAGTAATCAAATTCCTCGGCAATCTTTCAAACACCAGCCGCTGCACTAGTTGTACCCTAGTGATTTTGAGTCATGTTTTGTCCTGCAAGTCAATGAAGATATGATAATTAGCTACTGGCCTGAAGCAGAGGCTGCTGTGACAAGAAGCAGCCAACACCATCACTGTATTAGCATTACAAATGTAAACCTTAGAATTAAAAAAGAAGTAGAACTAATATTTAATCTTGCTCTTATTTCTCCTAAACTGTTTGAACTCAAGATAGAGCTGAAAATAATTTTCAGTGCAAATTCTGTGATGAAAAAATACAATAACCAAAAGGAAGCGTTTAGATTTTAAATTAATAATTCAGCATGGCAGAAATTATGAGTAAAGTAGATATCCATGTAGCCACATACTAAGAACATAACTTTAAACAAGACAAAATAGTTCTTTTAAGTAATACAGGCAAAGAACTTTCTTGTCTTAAGGCTAATAATTCATTTAACCTGACAGTTATTTCCAAAGGTTTGGATGAGGTAAAATGTAAGCTTCTGGGGGATGCTCTGCTCAGATAGATTTTTATACTTGGCAGCTATCATAGCATTTTATTCCTGAAAAAAAGATTTTGTATTCCAGGCATACAATTAGATACAAAGCACTGCATTCATCATCTCTTTCTCAACTTACTATCATTATTTGTCAAAACCTCCTCTCAAATTTTTTTTTGGCCCTGTCAAAACCGGATTACTTTGCTTTTAGAAAAGCAAGTGATTCAACTCAAGTGAAGTCAGTAGGAATGTAGGGTTTTTTTCTGGATCACGTTTAGGATTAGCACTGGCAGTTTTACTCAAATAAACCGCAGAATTCACAATTATTTCAATGGGGCAGGGTTTCATGACTACATCTCTTTTGATGTGCGTTTTGTTTCTATTAATCCTCAGCTATACAATATTTCTATATTATCATTTAATATGAAACAGTATTCAGAAAGTGCATTACAAATAGGAAATATGCCCCTGTTTGCTAAGATCAAGTGGTATGACAAGGCAGTTTTTGATTTATTTTCATTCCCTAGCTCTTTAGAATCTATATTTATCCTGTGATACTGATTTACACTGTGCTTAAATTGTTTAAGAAAAAAGTTACTAATATTCCTATAATAGCTGGTAGAATTATGCACTGGCATGGGAAAATTTTTAACTAAAAAAATCATTTCCTGCTATTTTAAGTCTGCATGAAGTACTTATCACAAAAGTTAGATTGAGCGAACTGCAAGACTGATTTATTTATTTATTTATTTATTTATTTATTTATTTTCCCCTTCTTAACTGATCAATTAATTGTGTGGGTATTGTGGTTAAATAGGAAGGAGATTGGTAGTCTCCAGGCAGAGATTACTGACATCTATAAACGTATTCAATTTCTCAGCCCTGGGGTTTCACTGGGAGCAGTTCAGTACAATAGCAACAGAGAATGGAATGTCCTGATAATTTTCTTTAACAAATTCCAGCAGAACTGTTGCACATAACGAACTGCCAGCAAACAACAGTAAATCTAAGAACAGGGAGGGAAATACAGCCATATTACATCATTTCAGAGGGGATGGAAACACTCCATAAACACTCTTGGATATAATGTATTGATTCCTAACTGCAATTTACTGTTCAACACAATCATATTTATTCACTGCACAGGCATGAATTATATAATTTGTGTCAGCTGATAACCAAAGGAGAGAAAAAGTCCATTCCAGACCTAAGCCACAAAATTTCAAGGATTCCTTCATCCATAAAATCAGCGGAGAAACAGTAATAATCTTTAAGGTGTTTTCAGTAATGAAGGTTTTACAGTGGAATGAATTCCCAGGATGAATTAGACTAATTCAGAGTCTGATCACTTATAGAAAATGCTGCAAGGCCTTCATTGTAGATTACGTTATATTCAGAATCTATTTACAGTAATCTCCAGGGTTGGGGGGGTGGAATCCCATATTGTGCAAACACAATTTAAATGTTGGTAAAAAGGAGATTGCACAGTAGCAGCAGCAGCACAGAGAGTGAAGTCCGTCATGACTCCTCTTTTTGAGGAGTTTTTGACATTGATCTAAACAGACGTTAAACTAATTTATGTCTAAATAAAATGGTAGGATTTCTGAGATGAGGCAAGGCGAGCTGTGCCCCCAGCCGCCAGGGACCATCTCGTGGGGCAGGCAACCATCTTGTGGGGCAAGCGGCCATCAGCGAGGCCGGGCTGCTTACGTACCCTCTTCTTCGGAGGGGTCTCGGCCAATCAGAATGAGGCGTGTTGCGGGGCGGGAACGCGGAGGCGAGGTCAGGGTCCCTGACTGAGAGGAGTGGCGGCTTCGCGCTCTACCCGCGCGAGCGGCACCTCAGCCCTCACAAGATTCCTCTTGAGGGTTGAGTTGTGTGTATGTCCCTTGAGCTCGAGTTGTGGTCAGTGTGTTAAAACGGCCCGGTCTGCAGAGAGTGCAGGTTAAAAATTCTAATTGTGACGGCAGCTCTGTTGTGCCATTGTTCTGCCGGGGCTCTCTGAAGGACCCGCCTGTGCCTGTGGTGCCGGGGGGGCACAGCACCTCAGGAGAGACGCATCACCCAGCTCCAAAGGAGAAAACTGGCCGGTGAGCCCAGGTGTGGTTACTCTGCATGACCTGTCTGGGTCCAAAAAGGCAAACAGGGCAGATGTACACACTGGGGATAATACCAACATACTCCCATTTATCCCATTTTCAAATTGCAGAACAGCAAATTCTGTTGCAGGGACTCTTAATCCAGAGCATGAGCACTCTTGGCCTTTTAGTGGTAAGAACAATCAATTTTAAAGTGAGGTGCTACTTTTTACAGTGCGGAGTACAAGCTTCATACATTCAAAGGGATTTGTGCTCCTCCAAAAAGAAAATGTAGTTAATGTATAGAAAATGTTCCAAATACTGGTAAAAGCTCAGCTTACCTCTTCCATATGATAAAATACTCCTCTGAATATTGTACAGCTGGAGGAAAGGAGTTATAAAACTATGAAATTGCTAGTGCCACTGGTTTCTTGGCGTCCTTAAACAAGACTCGGTTCGAAGTTGCGAGTTATAATTAATTGTTGATGAACAATAAGCCCAAAAAAAAGTTAGGTAATCCTCAAGCTGTAGCTGATGCCAAGTCTGTCTGTGAAATATTGATGGCAGCTGCTGTGTTAGGTTGTAATGGCAGTGTGTATTTTCTTGCGTAAGGTTCTTCAGTACTTAGTGACAAGTGATAATGCTGTCCCACAGAAAATCCCTTGGACATAAACTGTCTGAAATGTCTCTTGCACAGACCTTTCCATTATAGCTTCCATCTCAGTGTTGATGTGAGAAGGGTCAGCTCCTACTGCTTCCCAGAAAAGCCTATAAAGCCTATTCACTGAATCCGACTATTCTTGGATCATCTGTTTACTAGTTACTTGTCCCAGGTTTCTTTCCAGTTCCCTAGCGTGTTTGCTCAGCTGAAGCCATGCTAACAAAGAGCTGTCAGGACCCATATCCCAGGGATTGCTCAATGCCTGAGATAATGCCACCTCACACTGTCGCCATGCCATGACGAGGTTGAGGTCCCCCTGCTCCACCCCGTGCCTAAATCTCAGTGATGCTTGGTGGGAATGGCTAAGAGCTGGTTCTGCCACTGATTAGAGGGGAAACCACATCTCCCCAGGATGAGTCAGGCCTGAGTCAGGATGATTTTTTTTAAAATGTGTTCAAAGCTGCGTAACAAGTGTGAGCTTTAGTCTGTCATACAGTGTAGTATCTGATAAATACACCTTGAGCTACCCTCTTCCATTATGCAGAATAGTACTGTCTGTACTATCAGTAGGGATAAAACATTAAATAATTGAACAGTATTGATCTTAAAATTGGCTTACCAGAACAAGAGCATTTCCTGTATATTTTCAAAATAAAGTCACTGTGTTCTTGTCTATAATCATCTCATGAGCCCATTGACAGGTTTAGTGGTCTCAGCTTCACAGATTTTGAAAGTCAATACAGAGAATAAGTGTGCATGTTCTGAAACATCAAATATATTATAATTGTTCTTATTTAAAGCTACAAGCCCTCAATCAAACAATGCCCTTCCTATCTTAGAGCAAAGCCTGCTTCAGTAACACAGGCGTGCATTACCTAAATCAAGGTTAAAGACTTGTATTAACCATGAAAACTGTAGCACATCTGATTTAAAATGCCATTTCCCTCACGTTCAGTTAAGTTGCCAAATGTATGAAGACAGGTATTTTCTTTTATCTTCAGGAGATGAGCAATACAGCTTTCAAAGGTGAACGTTGGCAGCATTCTTCTTGGTGTAGGAGCTGCTAAGGATAGGTCAAATAATACAAGTTATAATTTTGGGGCTTTCAAAATTCCATTTTACAGTGACAGATAGAAGTTAGTTATATTTATCAGCTATGTAATAGAGTAACAACAGGTACTGCTTGAAACATGGGAACTTGCCTGCATTTTCAAAGGTTTGGGTGCCAGAATTGGATGTGAAGTTCCTTGTGCTTTCACAAGACTCTAATTGCAGTTTTCACTTGTGCCTTATCCAAGCAAATACTCGCATGTGTTGCAGTCACTCAGTGTTATTTGCACAAGATTTATTCCTACATAGAAATGTTCAGATACAGCGCGTGCAGAGGCCCTTGTATTTTTGGTGCCACAGCTTTCCTGCCTTTCTGAGAAGCTCCGAGGAGGGCATGGAGGGTCAAGGCAGACGCAGGCAAACACATGCACTGCACCTCTCTGTTAGTATGAGCCGAGGTTGTAGCTGGTTTCTCAAAACACAGAACTGAAGAAAACTGCGTGCTTGAAATTATTCTTGTCGTTTCCTAGGTGGCTCTGTGCACAGATAGTGCTAGAAAAGCTCAGGACCGTTTAGATGAATCCTTCTCTGATCTCTAATATTCTTGCTGTCCTTCAACTACATCGTTCTGTGGAAAGCAGAGTGGAGCTAGTAGAAATGGCTGTGGTCAGGATTTCCATTTTTGCTGATGTTCTAATTTTTTCAAAGAGCAATTTGGTTTCTAGGTAAACTTGTGGAGCTTTTTTTTTTTTTTTCAATAAGAGAAAATATCTGCTTTTAGTGCAAAACTTTGACTTTCACTGTCGAAATCTGCAGACCCAAGTGATAAAAAAAAGTTTGGAATTGGTCCAAACATTTCTTACCTTTAGTTTTGTTTGCGATTTTAGAAGGTTTTGTTGAATGGTGGTTTCAGCACAGTCAAGATCTTCTTTCGGGAGTTGAAAACAGGGGGGGGGCGACGGTGTTGGTTTGGGGGGTTTTAAGGGATGTTGTAGTAAATGTACAGATTGCCTCAATGGTTGCCACACTTTCTTGTACAGATTTTTATGGATTAAGAGCCATAGTTTCAGCAGGTGAGAAGCAAGATAGAGCTGTGTATGTCAGATGAGCTATATTGAGTTATTCTAGGTGGTGTGCTGGGCCCCCAAACCTTAATTTTGTGTTTAATTATTCTCACTTGTAGCTCTGTAGACTTAATATAGGAAAGAAAACCCATGCATTGCAATGTCATGGTAGTAACCTGGATTGCAGTTTCTTTCAAGGTTACGGACAAAGTGAAATTACTGCACTGTAAAGCTGTCACAAGGGTACAGCTTTTCTAACTATTACGGAGAATCTGCTGCTAAACTTGAAATGACAGGCTCATTGCCAGCTTGGGAGAAGTCTATACAAGTTTATTGGGAAGTAAACCTTGTAAGAAGCATCTCCAGATTCATTTTGATACAGAAATGTTTTACAGATTAAAATCTGTTAAATGTGAAAATAAAATTTGCCGCATCGATCATCTGCAATTGAGAAAAACCCAAACCAAGGGAAATAACTTATAATGAAATCAGTCCTTTATAGACTTTTAAGAGTACCATTCTGGGGCAATTTTACCTTTTATGGTCTCATAATTTCCTATTTGACTTTTATTGTCAATTGCTTTAGCTATTGATTAGGAAAGGAAAAATGGGAACAAATTTTTGAATGAGTGTTAACACAAAGCTGCTAAATACAACTTGCAAATATCAGCAGTCAGGATCCATCCATCTAAGGAAGCGTTGCACCACATGAAAAACCCTCACCATCAGGAGATGTCAGAGAAATGTGAGGCCAAACAGGAAATTCTGACAGAAATTCTGACCATGGGGTGGTGTTGCAAGGAAGGCAGTTCCCTGCACATTGATTCAGCAAATTACTCCAGTCTGAGCCTTTAGTTTTAAGCAAATGAGTTCTTAGGTACTCGGGCACTTCTGTGAGTACTGAGTGCATGGGATACTCCTGTTCAATTAACTGACTTGAAATGGCCATTAATTATTAAATAAACTTGAACTATGCTAATGGACTCCATAAACTAAAGAATTAACTCAGCACGTCTAACTGTAAAAATCTTTCGGATCTGATGTCTTATATATAGGAAAAAAAAAAGGGGGTCAAAAAGGGTCTGTAAAGTGAGGAGTCAAGTGCAGCATCATTCTCTGAATGGCTGACCCAAGCCCCATAGGGCCTGACCTTATGAACTTTTAGGAGTGCCAAGGAGGTGAAGGAGTTAAAATTTAGAGGTTTGAAAGGAACAAAATGATCATAACAGTGCAGGAATGGAAAGAAAAACTTACAAAGAACTGGGATTTTGGATGATTTGTTAGCAGCAGTTTTTCTCTGAGTTGTCTTTGCATGCATAATTAGTTCTTTCTGGAGATATTACTAAGAGATGTAGCTGGAAAAAATTATAAGGGTGCACACTGTGAATCACAGAGATGATGATTCAAATAATAATACCTGATCAAGAAATAGGTACAATGGACACACATATCTCTTTTAAAACTGAAAGGCAATTTCCGTAAATGAAGGAGTAATTTTATATGATCATATTTATCTACATCAGAAGCAGAAAGATGTAATTTATCCTTCGGTTTTCTTTGCTGTGAATAGTTTATAGGTGGGGGTCAGCCAAAAGTGGAGACGTTCAGCTAATAACAGTATGGATTCTTTAAACAAAATATAAAGCAGGTTGGTCCTTGTAAGAGAACAAGATAATACTGTATTTATATTTCCGCAACTGGCAGGCAGATCATTATACAAGTCAATGCCTGGTGCAGGGCAAGAAGCAGGGGAAATGGTAAATGCTGCACTTCTATGGTACACTCAGGGTGGTTATTTCTCAAACATTAAAAGCATGAGTTAGGCAGTCTGGGGATTTGGCTCCAAGTGATTTCTGAAATCCCTGTCCTCTGGGTATGTTGACCCCAGGAATGAGGTGGGAGCTGTGAGTGGGAGCAGAGGTACCCAAGCATCTGGGGAGCAGCTCACCCCGTAGGTAGCGGTGCAGTCCCCTGGTCATTTGCTTGCTGTGGCTTCAGCAGCACCAGATTCAACCAGCCCTAGCAGTAGCCATGCAGAATATGCAACAGAGACCTTTCTTGTTTTAGAAATGGGATTTAAATTATTTTCTGTTGCTATGTCTTTGTCTTAGAAAAGAAACTATTCTCTTCATTCTTGTTCTGGTCAGCTTTCCATTCATACCGGTGAATGCTACAACAAAAAAATTGGCTCTGTTTGTTAACCATAGGGAGATTTGGTTTTGCAAGTTTTCAGGTGATTACTGTTTTACTACCTTTCTTACTGTTATTCAATGTCAGTATTGCAGTCTATTTCTCAGCCAGCAAGAAGGTTCAAAGATGAAGAGAGAAGCAGTTCAATAACCACAAAGAATTCAAAATTATGTATTATAAGGATTAGGACAGTTGGGGAAAAGAGAATAAAAGCTGTGAAGTTTCAGGTCTGTTTCCAAGCAGAATTTCTCAAGGGAGAGGGGAAAAAATTACACTGCAGCTAAAAATGAAAACAGCAAAATAAAATATACACGAAGGTGAGAATCAGGTATTAACTTTGAAATTTGATTTTGTATTTTCCCAGCTAGAGAATTTGAGCTTTTTGGAAGCAGATGACAGACCAAAACACTGAGGGGAGAAAAGAGAAAGGTAGAAGAGGAAGTGATTGATAAAAAGGATTCAGTATACAGTCTTTTTAATGAGACATCTCCATTTATGCTGTGAGACTTGGGAACTTGGTACCGTTTAAGTAGTGTGTGTATTGTACTGTCTCCAGCACCTTGCTCTTGATTAGTTCCTCATACCCCACACACCATTTCTGATATTTATGGCTGAATCTTTGTATAAAACAACCAACAAGGGGCAACAGAAGCAGCAATACTTTGGGGTTTTCTATGAAGAACCTAGAGGGTGGTGCTTTATTTACTTTTTTCATGATATATGCAGATATGTGTTTTATTTATCTTGGTAGATTACAAGGCAGGCAAGGCTGGGCCTAATGAGCACTTTAATAAAGTTGTAGAAAATGCCACTGAAAGAGAAATAAATAAGAAAGCATCATATCCTTTTTCTTTCTCACTCATGCGTCATGTTCTGTGTGAATCCAAGCCCTAAATCTTCAAAGCCTTTTTTTATGGCAGAGGGTCCTGTGAGGAACTGGCAAAGAATTAATCAGGAAAACTCACACCACTAATGCTCAGCGTATGCCCAAGTGCTTTGCTGATATGGGATATGAGCAAAACTGTTGGGCGAAGAATTCTTCAAACAAAGTTATGAACATCAGTGGAAGAAGCATCCTCCCTATCCTACAGTGTCTGCCTCAGTTGTCACCTGTAAAATTGAGAACAGGCCTCTCTGCTGAGGTTTTCAATGAGATTGTCAAATGTGACAAGATATTTTAGGTTGTAGGAACTCATTCCTTTTTGAACTGAGCTCCTTTCATGAAGAACACCAAAGAGCCCTTAGATGACAGCAATGTTCCATTATATTTGGGCTCTATTTTAACAGCTACTTGGAAATCTAAACCCAATCACTTGAAACTGAATTTTCTATTCACCATTTAAACCTGAGACAGTGAAATTGCTCTATAATCTGTGCAGGAGAAATAAAACTATTATAACCCTTAAAACAAAGGCATCTGGCCTTTTCTTCTGTCTCAGGCAGTTTGTATCTTGGACTGTGTGACTGTTAATGTCAGTGCAAGAATTGATCAAATTGCAGCTCCTCGGGTGTCAGGGATGTTGCTGTGAAGCAGTTGGAACAGAGCACAATTACTAGGAGTGACCGTTCCCCCGGCTGTACCCACGCAATGTCCCTTGGCACAGGCAGTCTAAGGCCATAGCAGCACCAGGGCAGTAACAGGCTCCTCGAAACACTGCCTGTTTGATGTATCTTTGTCTTGCTGTCTGCTCTCCAGATGGCTTTGTTTTGTCCAGAAACCTCTCTGCTAGTTTGCTTTGAAAGTGTGTTAATTTGATGTCTGCAGGCAGGATAAACAGGGGTTCCAGCGGTACATATATCCTGTGGCAATTGGGTATGAGGCAGCGTCTACCTGTCCTCTGGTGTCTACAGGGGTGCATCTGACATTAGTCAGTTAAATGCTACTTTGATGTTAACCTTTAGCATTGCACCCTGTTCGCTCTCTGTCTGCCTTCAGAATGAGGGCACAGCTCTTACCATCCCCTTCTTTTCTCACTTGTGGCCGATACACATCCCTGGGCTGGATCTCTTGCACAGTTATGCTGGAAACAACTGAAGCCTTAACTCATAGTCCCTCTTTCACAGCTATAACCCTAACCGAGCAAACCACTTAAGTATATGCTTTATATTAATGCATACTTAGCTCTCCCTGGTTTCGATGAGGCTATTTATACCTTTACAAGTTTAAGCCAATTCCTAAGCTGGTGCCATGCCATCACACCCGTCTAATGCTAGAAGAATAGCATATGGTCTAAGTAAAACCTCAATTATCTTAACAGATATAGGAGCTTTGCTGGTTTGTAGGGCACATTATTGGTAGTGTATCTTGGAAAGGTCAGAGTCCAGGCTCCTACTGAGTATTGGTACTTGTTTAGAACTGCCCAATGTTGTGTTTTAAAAATGCTTTTATAGATTTTTACAATAACTGTATTCTACATACAGAACAAATAGCAGAGGGCTCAAAACTAGAGAAGTGTTTTCTGGTTTTGGTTTGACCGACAGAAATCTGATACTTAGTCCCAAATTTAACGTGTGCTTGTTCCATGCCAGGTGAGCAGGAGATAAGGTTAGAATTTCCAAAAGACTTCTGCAGCATGCTTGGGTCTAACAGACCTATCACCTTTATGGTCACTAAATTACAATAATAAGCGATTAGAATCAGCAGTTTGGCATGTATAACCTACTACATGCATCTTTTGTTCCTGAGCAGTAAATACTGGCATAATGGTGATTTATCTATCAAACAGGGACTGCCAGGGTTAAGTGTCAGAGGCCTCCAGGAGGAGCAGGATTCGGCTGAAAGGAGTAGCTCTTTCCTGGCTGTGTCATGATGGAAGTGAACCATAGATGGGGTCTCCCTGGGCTGAAATGAAAAGGCGACACTTCAGGAGCACAAAAGGCAAGAAATCAAAGGGGAAAATTGTGTTTCTGTTGTCATTGACTTTAGAGCTCTTTTTATCCATGAAGTAAACGCTGATTACAACTCATCACAACAGGCCATGCCTACCAAAATGCTGTCAGGGCTTGTGTGATTGCTCTCAGTGCTCAGAATGGCAATGCAGGTGTGAGGCTCTGCAGTCTGTGTCTTCTGCTTTGGAAAAGCACTGTGTATACACTGGAAATGCTGATACTTCATGCCAATGTGTATTAGCCCATTTGACCCCTCTCTGCTGTGTATATTGATCTACTATCGATATTTTCCTTGCTTATACATCCCACGTCACATACCATCTTGCACTGCTACCATTCTCTATCTCATTTAACTCTGGAGGAAAGGCAAATCCCTCTCTCTAAGTGTCACAGGGGCAAAAGAAGTTAAAAGTAAAATTTTCCAAGGAAGTGGGGACAAGATTTCCATTAACTAGTCAGTCTCCAATGAGCTGAACTGTTGCAAAGTATTGGACCTTTTCATAGCAATTTGTCATTACTATCCTTGGGATTAGAACAGGAATTTCCAAAATCCGTTACGGCACTTGCATTTTTGTTGCCAACCAATACTTAAACATTTACAGCTTTCAAACTCTAGAAGAAGAGAAGGACATTAGATAAGCTTCTAATCCTAAACAATCTTAACAGCTGGTGAAAAGGAGAATATTTTTATTCAGACCCTTGCAATGCTGTAAAAGAGATCTAAGCCTTTGTTCTTTCTTGGTTTTCCTTTTTTTTTTTTTTTTATTTGTTTGAACAGCAGTTGTGAAGAGAAAATACCAATTCAGGTAGAATCGCTGATTTTCAAGGATTAATAGAAGCCGTTTTAAAGGTACCTTGCTAGTGCCAGATGCCTGAATAACTTCCACTACCTGCAAAGTCTTATTGTGATCTAGACATTAAATAATTTCATATTATGCAGCTTAATCTTCTCTCCTGTTTTAATATCAAGTTAGGGTTACGCTGTTTTTCCCTAGGAAGGAGATAATGCATGCTGACTATGTGTAAATTGTGGTCCCTTAATATTTAATATGATTTAATAAAATAACTGTACTTTCCTAATTGGGCTTACTCATAGCTTGGCTTAAAGTCTATGCTATAAAAGCAGCAAAGACCTAGAGCAGACACTCTCAATTCTCTCAACTCCTGATTCTCTGGTGTACCAGAGTGTCCTGACAGGAAGAGAGCTGAGCCCTACACATGGAGAAGCTCCACAGCGCTTGCTGGGTGCTTCCACCTGCGCCACCGAATGCTGTCCCTAGAGCTGGCACGGCAGCACTTTCTCAGGCATGTTACCTTACAGAAGGGCTCTGCTCTTTCCTTTCGATGAAGGCAATATATTCACTCACCGCTGCAAAGCATGAAATTATGCAGATTTGTGGCTTAGTACCTTTCTCTGACTTTTTCAATAGGAGATGTGGACAAAGGCGGGTTTTCAGATGGTATGCCACCATACTGTGTGCACACTGATGAGCATGTTCTGATCTCTGACAGTTTCTGTTCAGACTGTGCATGTAACTCCAGTTGTTCGCACAGGAGTGCAACACAGAGTGAAATCTGGTTGCATCCCTGTAGTATGTATTTGTGG
Source organism: Tringa tobata (assembly GCA_033628505.1). Classification (NCBI taxonomy): domain Eukaryota; kingdom Metazoa; phylum Chordata; class Aves; order Charadriiformes; family Scolopacidae; genus Tringa; species Tringa tobata. The sequence goes on from JAHREE010000216.1 coordinate 4,056,840, forward strand.
TTTTCTGCATCTAAAGGAGTATAATGGCCATACCTATCCTGGAGTCTTTCCCTGGTAAATCCTTAAAGAGGCCAGAGACTCCCTGAGGACAGAGAGTTTAGTGTTAAAGGATGAAGTGTTTTCATGTACAGAAACTAGAGACAGAAGAAAGCAATTTCTAGTGATCTGTCTTGACCTTTTTTCCTGAATCCTGATAGACTCCCACCCTGCTACTTCCTTTCCTGGACATCTGTGATTACAAAGGTTGCCAGCAGAAGTGATGAGGGTTTCTATGATCTTTGCGTATGTCGGCACAAATCGCTCTGGCATCACCAAGGCTGACTGCAGAGTCTGGCGAGGCAGCTGGCAGATGCTACCACAACTCCGTGGCCACTAGTACCCTGGGTGCACTCCAGCCACCAAGCTCGCTGTGAGCAGGAGCATATGCCACTTCAGCACAGGGTAGTCCTGGCACAAACTGAGGTTGCACTGCTTTTCGTATTACCATTTGCAGGCTCTTATACTAAGGACTAATCATGTGTGTCATATTCAGAAAAGAAAGTTTCTATTTCACAATCTTCCATTAAAAAAAAAAAAAAAAACAAACAAAAAACCCAATCAAAAAAAAAAAAATTAAAAAAAAAACCCACCCCACTTGTAATGGCTGCTTCCTATTGCTTGAAGCTAACAGAAAACCTGCAGTTTCCATCCAGTTGATGTTAATGTAATTCTGAAAGTTAATTTGTTCTCAAGTGAGACTGAAAGGGGAGCTATCCCATGGGATGGATGTGCAAGCAAAGGATGGAGAGGCACTTGAGATTTCTGGCTTGTATTTATCCTCTCAAACATACTTGATACAAATATATGGTTTCCTGGACAACTTCTTCAAAGACCATCTGGTTCAGAGGCATTGGGCCCACTCCTAACTTTGCCAGATTCCCTCCACAGAGGGTAAATACCAGTAATTGTGATTTATATGTGAAGCCTGCGTGGCAGTGGAACTGCCCTGGCTCTCGGTAGGAAGTCTGCCCTTGTGAGATCCAGGAGCCATGCTGTGCCATATGTACCTATCAGTTTGATCCTACTTCTTGGCACTTAACGTGCCACCAGAAATTGTACTTGCTGGAGGAATGAGGAAAGGATTTGAAACTTGTGAAGGCCATCTGGGCAAGGTCAAAGCGTACATAGCAGGGAGCTGCTGCCTGCACATAATTGGGGAAGGGAGAGTCTCAGGCAGCAAAAAATCTAACGAGCAAACAGGCAGACAGCTGCAGGCAGGGCACAGCCTGAATATCTGCCCTCAGAGGTCGGTTACAAACTGACTGGGCATGATCTCCAACTGATCATTAGGGTATACACCACTTTCTCTCCTAAAGCAACTGTCACATTTTATGTTCCCCCATGAAAAAGCTTCTGCAGATAGGCAGGGACAAGCTCTGCTGGCCCTATGAGCCATGGGGAGCTGCCCGGCACGCATCCCGAGCCAGCTGGAGATGGTGATGCTGGGCTGGCACTGGAGAATAAGCCCTGGTCCTCGTGTACATTTAAATGTTCCCAGTCAAATCGAGGCTCCCAGGCAACTGCCTACAAACTATCAGGGTGATTTACCCCAATTGGAAAGACTCGGCTCAACAAATTAGAGGGTCAAATTTACCCCTGTAGTTGAAATATAAACTGTAAGAGACTCAGATGNATTAGAGGGTCAAATTTACCCCTGTAGTTGAAATATAAACTGTAAGAGACTCAGATGGTTATAGGTAACCCAGTCCACAGATCACGTTGCTTTGCATTATACCACGAGGTGATGCATGCAACTCGAAACTGAGCTGGTCCAAGCTGTTAGGTATTTTTCAGTTTTCCCTTACAGTAGCCAATCTTTGTCCATAGTTAAAAGAAAAAAGTCTTACCCACAATTTGTTTCCTTAAATACCGTGCTTTTAAAAAGGCATCTGTAATGAAAATGTTAAGCCTGGTATCATTCCATTGTGAAGATTTTATTTTGGGAGACTGTCAGGAATGCCCCATTGAAGGAGAGAGGTGGAAGTGGTCATTGATGATGTTTAAGGAGCATTCTGAGACAGTGCCTATAACTGTACCAGGAGCCTCTCATACAGAACCAAGTAAACTAAGAAATAGTAGGAGAACTTGAGAAGAATCTGTGAATCTCTCAGCAGGCTGCTGAAGCTGCCAAGAAGGAGTCTAAAGCTGAATGTTAGTAGGGCATGTCACCTCTAAACCGAAGCCTTGCAGCATCCAGCACCCTTACACAGAGCAGGGCAAAAGAATACTTTCCCTTCCTTTCATAATAGAAGAAAGTTTATCAGGCATTAAAGAAAGCATTTTCACTTATTCTTCATTTACATTTCTTCTTAGTAGTTTTCAGTGCTGTAAATGAGGCCTTTGCCCTGCTATGGCTTTGTTATCATTACCTGCGTGCATCAGAGCACATACCATCTTTCTGGTAGGTGCAGATGAACGTCATACATACAGTAATAGATACCTGTTAACATTTGCAGGCATGCTTCCTTAAAAAAACATAGAGAATGAATAAGCCAATCTGCAAAAGAGTGTTCAGCAGGGAGTCAGGTGGCAGGCAGCATGCCTCTGTAGTATCCCGAGAAACTCACGGACACACCCCATCACATTGCAGAGCTGATCTCAAAGCTGCTCGTATATTTATACCAGCATTTTGGAAGACTTTGTTGGGATTTTGCTGGTTTTATTTTTCTAAAAGCTGTGGCACAATGGCAGATCAGGCAGGGTAGGCCAAAACCTTAAACCAAATAATCAAAAGTTATATGAACATGATTTTGGCAAATGTAGTGGCATGGAAATGCTCTGCTGTTGAGTTTGGTTCTGTGGTGTCAGAATGGGTGCAGCCTGGTGGGTCTTCAGGGCAGTTACAGTGCGAAAGACGTTCCTTGTCTGGAACCGGTTACAGAGGCAAATTAACTTCTTTGTGTAATGACCTCATCCTACATCTCTGCCAAATAATATTTTGATGGTGCAGATTCTCATCGGCAAAAGAAATTTGGGTGTGAGCAGTGGGGAGGGACTTCCAGATTTCGTTATTGTTAGTAACTGTTCTGAGGAGACCTGTTCTTGAAGATATGCTTTCCTTTATGTATCATTCAGAATCAAGCTTTTGTTTTTAGAACCCTGCAGATAGCACTAAAAGCCATGTGGTATCCCAGGATAATCAAGGAAATACCCTTCTGTGTATTGTATTCTGTGCAGCATTTGAAGCTGGGGAATTTATAAGCCATCCTTTTTTTTGCTAGCACATTTTAAAATGGAATTTCACTGTATACTCACAAATAAAATGCTATTAAGAAAACATCACAATGTTCCCAGTCAACAATTTTTCTTTTATTTGGGTGAAATTATGGATAAAAACTTGAAGGGAGGCATTGACTTCAATTTATTGTTCCTCTTAAGGCAGTTAAATATTCCATTAACTGTAAGCTAAGGCATAATACAGGAGGTGAATGATGGAAGATTAATGACCCGGTTTAAAGGTACACATTAAGTCATTTTATTTCAGCAGCACAGAGTGAGAAGTCTCCAGTTGAACTAAGTCCATGTAAGAGAAAAAAATATGAAGCTTATGAAGGAAAATGTTTTTCACTGTTAAACAAACCAGATTAGAGTCTGAGCCACACTGCATTTTTCAAAAGAGCCATTAAGTTTATTGTTCCACTTAATATTTATCGGAACTGATAGCCAGCCACCTCATCCAAGGTCATCAGCTATCCCACTGCAGTAACTGCACTGCAAACAGGTTTAAATTTCTGTCCAAGGACTTTATATTCCAAGTGCTTTGCTTCAGTTCAGCAGTCCAAGGGGTTCTGGAAACCGTAAATCCTCACCTGTAGTTCGTGTTGATCATTTAATGAAGTGAATTGCTATTGTCTTTGTCAGTGACTTATTACAGCTGCAGATAGATGAGATCCCTTCAGGTTCCTCCCAGGAGAGGAAGGCACAAATGTGCCGGAGCGAGGATGCCCGTGCAGGGTACAGGTGAACCCTGTAGGGCTCAAGGCAGGAGGGAAAGCAGGGCTCTCCACTGGCCTTAGACTTGCACGAAGGCTGAGGAGTAGCTACTGAGAATTTTGTGTTTCCCTCTCTCAGCTCTGGAGGGAGCCAAGCTGCCCAGCTTTCCCTACATACGTAAAATTTTTCCAGGGCTGAAATTCAGTAATCCAAATCACAACCCAAGTGTGTAAACCAGGGGAATGATAGCATTGTTTAAATGGCTGTGGCAAAATGTACATGAAAGACCTGTGAAATAATTCTACTTGGAGTGAATTATAATCTAAGGCAAATACCACGTTTTTGTGAACAAGCATTGAGTTGAAACAGTGTGTTAGAGTAGGTGCTTTTTTTTTTTTTTTTTTGCCTTTTCACTCATAAATCTCTAGTGTTTTGTATTTATAGGCCATGAAAGTAGAAAGGAAGAGTGCTTTTTAAGGCATTTTCCTCCTGTTTGGCAGAGCTGGGTGGCATTTCAGTAGCATGTTGTTATTCAGCACTTGGAGAACACAGCAACTGTAGGGAATTATGGAGGTATTGGAGGTAAACTTTTATTACTGTGTAGTGCTGAGCTTGATTTACCAAAAAATGTTGATTTTGAATAACAAGCTTTAGGGTGTGAAACCATGATTTTCTGTTAAGTAAGACTTCATAACATTTGTGAATTATGAAATATAAGTCACACTCTGCTGCCAGTACGTTCTACACTACAAGCTTTACTTTAGTAGCAGTGTAGAGCATAATATTTGCTTTAAGGCCTAAATTGAGCACAGAATCTGCAATAAAAGTATTTTAAAATTCTCCAGCAATAAACAAAGCAACAGAAAAAAAGAAAACGAAAGTCTGTGGTAGTGTATTGGGGTTTTGTCATCAAGGCAAAAACACTGCCAGAAATACTCTTAACAAATAAAACAGTTCAAACTGTTCCTGGTTTCATCTTTATTAACATTAGAATAAGCAAAGGGAAACCTTGTAGAGCTCCACGTACAGCATCTGGCGGTGCAGCTTTTCAGGAAGCACAAAGACCCCCACAAAAAAAGCAAGAGAGATCTTTTTCAGTGGCATTTTAACAAGAAATAGTGATCTCTGGAGGCATTTGGGAGTTTTTTTCCAGCTCCTGAGTGAATGTCTCCTGTTGTGAGGTTGTCAGCCTGCCTTGGTTTGTCCCACGTGTGGGTCATTCCTGTGAATAACACAAATTAAAATAGTCTGACACACTTTGTATGGCATAATGCAGCAGAGCACATGTAACATATGAATTAGGACACGTTTGGATTCTACTGGTCATTATGGAGGTAGAGGACCTACATAGGTGCGGATAGGTTCCTTCCAGGAAATTCTTAAAGAAACCAGCATCGCATAAATCATAATAATATGTGAAGTTGGTTTGGGCTGAGTTGCTTTAACTTTGAGAGTTAGTAGGGATCTCCTTTCTTAGGGATCATTTAAAAATGTCTCTTTGATCTGTATGCCTCAAAGGTAAAGATAGTCATTATCAATATACAGATAGGTAAATGGAGGCATATCGTCATCAAAGGCCAAAGGTTCAAAGATACTTTGATCCTTTCAAATTCACATAAATACCAAATGTCATTTTTAAAAGTGCTGAAGCCAAAGAAGACCAAAGACAATTGGAAACCAATCTGACTTGTGCGGTTGTTCTTCTCTGGTGTTACACTAAGGTATTAGGCCTCTTAATTAGAAAAGTAAGGAAGTGCCCGTATCTGGTTGATTTTGTAGGATCCTAGTGTTAGTAGTGTGTGGTAGATATGCTCTGACTACACCTTCCGTGGATTATATTCCTTAACAGACCTAGGCAAAGGAAAATGTTTCTGGAAGGGCGTGTGTCTCAGATACAAGCTACGTACTGAGTAATAAGCAGGGACTGGTCATATTTACCCAGCCTTTGCCACAATGTCTTGTTGAACATCTGCCATCCAAAGGTTCATTACAGAAATGAATTATTTTGTCATACAACATGATCTATCTATTGGTAGAAAATTGCCCAGAACAACTGGGTAACTCTCACTAAAAATGCCTTACCCCAGTAAGGGTCCTTTGGCTTTTCTTGATACCGAGTGAGTTTTGGTTTTTTTTAAATAGTGACTGTGGGAATAGTGCAGTTCCCTGAAGACTGCCAGCTCCAGATCTCACTCAGCAATGTCGTTGGCAGCTTTCCATATACTCTTACTGTACAGTTGCGGCTTTTGGATTGCTATGGGTATTCATTTCTGAACATCAGGCCCAAAATAATTTCCTCAGATGTTTGGGAGGACTCTGCCTTCCTTCATCCTGCCTCAGAACTGCCCACCTGGGTCAGTGCATCCATGCACCGTAGGACTGGACAGCACCTCTATGCCAAGACATGGCCGAGGGGACCAATGGAAATAGCAATAGTTAAAAGGAAAGGTAGCAAAGTAACCCTAAAAAAAAAGGCACAACAGGACTCTGTATTATACAAAGTAACAAAAAAATTACGAAAAAATGAGTGTTGTAGAGAATCACTAAACACATGATCTTGAATCTATTGCTAGTTTTTATTTATTTTTTACTACACCTCTTCAATCATTTGTATAAGCATCCTTTTTGCCTCATTCCAGGAAGAATGCTTTTAATATTAACCTTTTAGATAAATACTGATGATGAAATTTTTCCTGTAAACTAGACAGATAGTAAAGGAATGAAAAATTTTGCTTATAGATATTCCCCACTAGAATGACCATGGCCATGAATATGCAAAAGAGATTTTCAACAGATTTCTGTACAGATATATGGAAGTTGAAGATATTGTTGGTCCCTCGGTGAAAATAATGTCTCAAAGTACATTTTCTCCCTAAATTTATTTATTTGCTATTAACAATAAATCAATGGAAGCTTTCATATTTTATCAGAGTCATTTGAGTTTAAAGCTCCCAAGAGAAGCACAGAGAGAGATAGAGAGAGAGTTTTAAGTGTTTTTATCAATAAAATGGTGTGCTTTTTAACACTTTTAAAATATGGCATATATCTTCTGGTATATGTGCATTTTTCCACATATAACCTGTGAATTTTTACTTACTGATGAATCTTTACTGATACATTTATTTTTACAAGCAGTGAATGATAGTAATTTTGTTCACAAATAGTGGAGCCACGATTTTGAAGCAGGATTCTGACCAGGATTAATCCTTTTTGAAATCAATACAGAGCTGTTGGGATTAAAATTGCTCCATGGGCTGCAATTAGCCACATACTCATTTGAATGCTGCATGGCTCACATACGTTAAATAGTGATGTTTGACTGGGAGGAGTAAATGATATCTGGTAGTCATTGAATCAGGAACAGCTGGAGAATGTACAACAGTTTGGGACAGGGAACTGGTTAATCGTTTTGAACTTCCAGTTTCTGCCCCACAAAGGCCAGGCACAGATCTAGAATTAGACCATCACAGGGATCAAATTTTCTCTCACTCCATTTTGAGCTGTGAGGACCAAGAGTTTGCCTTTGGGCTGTGTCTGTCAGAAAACTGTAAAAGATAAGTAGCTTCACTTTTACACTTGTTCCACAAAGTTTTACAGACCAAAGATTTAGGGGAAGATTCATTTAGTAATCTAGGTCTTGATGCTTAAAATTTTGTATGCAGAAGTGCCTCGGAGGAAAGCGTCGTTTTTTAACCAGCAATTATGTTGTATGGGTGTGTGCATGATTGCACACACATAGTTTTAACCATGTTTTAACAGTTTTAATTGACTAAAACTTTAGGTGAGCTTAGCCTCTGAGATTTTAGGGGAGTTTTTGTACACGTTATTAACTGCAAATTTTAAAAAAATATTTCATTTCTCTGGTTTTCAGCTACACAGTGAAATCTGAAATTAGCCTGGTTCAATGGATGGGTGGCTGAAAATTAAATGACAGAAGCATAAAAGATTAAATAATATTGACTCTTTCTTTCTCTCTTTCTCTTGCTCTCTCCCTCACACACAAGCTCTATATTAAAAGACCAAAGCTTAAAGTTTTAGATATATTTAGGACTTCATTATGATCTATTTAATTACTTGGCACCAACTAAATGCAACCTCATTAATTTCTAATATTGTTCTGATAAGCCAGCAGATATCGTTATATTAACTGGCCCTCTGAGAGACATCTCAATAACATGACTATGTCCAGTGTTTGCTATAACATAGAACCTGGACAAATAATGGGAAACAAAATTTATAACCTTGGCCTGTAGGTCCTAAGATTATTTACATCTGAGTAATATCACAGAGCAAAAAACTAATTGCATTCCAAAAATTTTTGTGACAGCAGAGTCTTTTACATAAAATGATTTGCAATTCACAAAACTATGGCTGACGTGAGAATTCATTAAAAAAAAAATATTTTTGCTTGTATTATGACTGACTGTTTTAATCAATGCAGAGAGTCCTGTTTTGAAAGAAGTGGGGCTGAGCCCATAGATCGCGTACTGAATCTGAAAGAGCTTCAATAAAAAAATGAAAAAAATCCCCTAAATAGAAATGTTTGCTAATGAAAAATGTGAAGTATAACAAGTCTTCAAGTTTAATCAACCCTTTAATTAAATGAATCATATTGTTTCCTTTTATTACTTTACCTTCACACTCTCACCTCCTGGTTTTTCTTCATGCTCCTAATCATATAACTGGGAAAAACTTTGCATTTTAATAATCCTACCTTCGAACTTTCTTTGTAATGTATTGATGTAATTTGTCTGTAATAGAAACATTGGACCCTTTCAGTCTTGCACATTATTTTGAAATTCTTCTTATACAGTAGCTATTACAAAGTATGTGAGATGCTGGTTATTTCTGAGTTCAATAGATTGATTGGCTGGGGATTGATTAGTCATCAGACTACATTTGGGAATAGTTAAATACTTCAGCTAGTAGATAGAAGTGTGCATTTTGTAGGGCTTAAGGAGCATAAGGGAATTGTTTCATTGACTCTGTGGCTACATTGTGATATGTTTTTTCTAGAGGCTTGATCCAGGGTTATTTCATTTTATTTAAGCAGACTGCAAGATGAGGTTGTGATCAGAATAAGAGACTAGAGTGTCATTACACCAAGGCCCTGCTGTCCAGATCTGTCACTTGTTTGCTGTATGATTTCAGAAAACACCCTACATCTGACATTGTCTCAGCTTATCTATTTCAGTTAATCCATCTCTACAAAGGAAACTTGATGAATGCACCGTAGAAAACTGCTTCTGTATGAAAATATGCTCACTGGGAAGAAAAGTGGCTTCTTGCTCCTACCTAGCCATTTTATGGAGCAGGATCTGGAACCCACATCTGCCCCTTCTCAAGCGAATATCCTCTGCTGTGGCATCGGTCAGTCTAGGATGCCCTCTTACCTGTTTAGCTGGGTGAACACCCTCCAACTACTCTGTGAATTGAGCTCTTGCTTTGTCAGTCCTGTGAGGAGGTGGCTCTGGGCATGCCCATCAGCAGGCAGGCCAGAGCAGTTCTGATGAAAGCCAGGGCTTTAAGGACTGGAAACAACAGTCTATCATTAGAGCATCTAAATTTAGCATCAAATGCTGTCAGGGCTGTTAGGACTACTGTGATTTTGTTATTCCAGTCCATAGTCATAAAACTTTACAAATATCTTAGTACAGAAGAGTTTGTAGTTGCTTACCAACCTGGGTAGAGAATGCCCGCTCTGTTTGCAAGCCAGCAGGTACCCTGCTGCCTAGCTAGCGAAATTAATTGCAAGTAACTGGCACATTTCCAAACAAGCACTATTCATCCCTTCATTATCACAAATCTTTGCTGTCACTTCTTAATCAACTCTTTATTCATAATTCTACTGCTTCTATTTTGTTTACATTTCTAGAATGATTGATGTAAACACACTTTATACTCGGCAGTAATTTTGCATGAAGATTAAAACTGTGGCAAGCAGTTTGTAAGATATTGAGTCTTGACAGAAAAGGAGCTCAGAAGACAAAATTCTGTAGCAGGGCTGGAAACTCAGACATAAACCTCCTTCATCCAAATTATCCTCTTTTCTGCCTGATTCCTTGGAACCAAATTTAAAGGAAATTTTCTTGCTTTTTAAGGGTCAGCATCACTAAAATTTTTCTGTCCTCTACATATGAAGGAAAATTTGTCTTGTCTCTTAGCCTGCAAAAAGAAAATTAGAGGAGTCTTCTACATAAGCAAGTAAGGCAATGGCAGGAAAATTAACTGCTGGCATTTTGGCATATTTCAGTTGTTTCCCTATATCTATTAATTGTAAAGCAGGCAAATTCCTGTCACTACTTGTTGCATTACCAAGCTAATGGCAAGGAATTCTCTTTCATATGTCATCCACGTAATGAACACAAACCCCTGTATCTAAAGACCTAGGCCATGATGCGTGCAGTGTGTTTAATGCCATCTTTTTTCAATTCTTATGTGATTTGCTTCTTAATTTGGTAACTTCTAGTTAAATTAAGCACTTAATTCTTCAGGTTAATTTTTTGCTTCTGTTTTAGAGCTTTTGGATTCCCTTTTCTTTATCTCCAGATCCCATTATAGTTTTCTTTTAGCTTCCTTGTTCCTTATATTTGCATATTCACAAGGATCTAAGGTTTTCGCTCCTGGCAGCCAAAAATCCTCCCCCGACTTCTACTGGATTTGAGTGTGAATTCAGCACTTCCAAATTCAAACTGTTTTATGAGGAAATCCACTGGAACAGTAACTCTTCAGGAATTGCTGTTCCGGTCAAATTCCCCAAGTCAAAAATCCCTGATTTTAACCTGCAGATCCACAGAATGATAGTAATGTTAACTTATGCAAATGTTGAGGTATTTACTTGATGAGTGTTGAGACTTCATTCATTATTCTTTGTCAAATATGCTTAAGATCCATATGTGTCACAGTAATTAAAGTGTGTATGGTGGGGAGGGGGATAAAGAAGGGTGACTAAAGAGACCGTTACTGAATAGATCAAGAAACAGAGCTGTGTTTTGCTGCCGTCACCTTTAATATACTCAGAAGCTCTGATATGGCCTAATCTGTTAACGTAAATTGAAAAAAGTCATGATAGCAAAAATGAATAAGGAAAGAGTGCACCAGGAGGCAGAAGTATAATTAAAAAAGCTCCCTTTATCTAAAAATTTCATTAAAAACAAAGAAACACTCAAACACAAAAAGATATATAGGACATAAGTTTTAATTAAAAGTGCAGCTGCTGCTTCGCAGTCCCAGCATAAAGCACACATTTCTCTCTTCCAAAAAACTATTGTCTGGCTCTAATGTTTTGCCTAGAACACCTCTGGGTCTGACATTACCACAAAAATATAAAGCTGATCAAAGCTCTGTGCCAAGGGTCCAGGACAGGGGCTGCAGCTTTGCGCTCCTCCCTCTGTTCTGAGTGACGGGCTCAGAGGCTGAACATCCTCACTTTCACCACAGGTCCTGGTGCTCTGCCACAACCAGGATGGTGCTGAGCCAATATCTGGGACCACAGCAATGCCAATGCTGTGAATTTTGAATCTGGAGCTGGCGTGGGTTATTGAGGTTTTTTTTCCGATTGAGGCATGAAAGTCCTGAATATTAAGCTAAAGCATAGCCATATAGCACTATAAACTCACTAATTCAGTATTTTACAGAAATAGTTGGTTTCTTAAACTGACTCTTCTTGACTGAATTTATTTTTGTCAAATCCCTCAGGAATGAGCAGGTTATAGCATTTTACTGGAGAAGTATAAAAGCTTCAGCTTTCAACAGGTTTGGGAATGAGGGGGTGAGACTACAGAGGCAAAAGGCAGACTCTTTCCCAAATAAGTACGTTTTGGAGTAAGAATAAGGAGTTGCTCTGAAGTGGAAACACTAGAAGTAACTAGTCTGTTGTCCCTGAGAAAACCCACCGAGAGTCTTGACCCAGCTCTGTGGGCATCTGCTGATTTGCAAGCATCAGTCATTTCAGACCAAGATTTCTGGTCTAAATGAAGCATGATTTCTCCAAGTTCTGCCTTTCAGATTTGCTCCACGAGGCAAGATTTTATATATTTCCATTATCTGTAGATTGAGATTCTCACAAAAACATGTGATGTCTGGTCATTGACTCTTTTAAAGAATAAACTCCTCTCAAAAGTCATGTGTCTCACGCCAAAAATCACCCGTCAGTAAAATTAAGGACTTAATGATAATTTGCCTTTGCACACTGAGAAGTTATGTTTTAGGAATAAGCTTATTTAAGAAGCTTTGCACAGTCACATTCTCAGCTGAGACGGCAAACATATCTCCAGGTCAGACTGTAGTGATTTTCCCCTTCATTGGACCAAAACAAGACCCCATGCAGCATTTACATCTTCAGAGGGGGAGTGGGATAAGGCCTCATGCTGATCTTTGCCATAGGGACAACACTTACCCATGGGTATTTCACAGTTACTTTCACTAAGCAAACCTTAGGAACTTTACAAAATACCGGAGAAGCTGCAAAATTGTAGGAAGTCAAGTTGGAGCAAGATTAATTTTATCTCTTTGGTTACTTTTGCAGTTTAAATTGGTCTCTTGTCTTATTCCAGATCATTTGATTAATGCACAGGCAGAGCACTGGAAGATATTGGTGCATTACTAGGAACTTGCTTAGAGATGGAGCAGGGGTACTTTGAGATATTTTCAAATTTTCATTTTGTATTTATTTATTTTAATGCTGTTCATTGATTTTTCCCTTTTCAGTTTTTGCAGAGCAGACCTGTCACAAGTGTCCTTCATAAATCCTCACATCTGGTTTCTCACATAAATTCAAGCCAAAGAATTGTTAAGAAAATATTAAAGTAATTTACATTTCTGCCAAGGATTCTAACCTTCCCTCTTCATAAACAGCACAAACATGTCAAGGAAAACTCCAGAATAAAGGCAGTGTGTTAAAAACCATATTGCCTGCTGCCTATCGACAATCTTGATGAGATAAAAATGAATCATATCTCCCTGCTGTATCTTACTTGGCAAATTTTTCACAGTGAGAGCCAAGGTTAATGTTCACTGGTCCTGTATTAAAGTCAATCTCCTTGGCACAGAGACAGACAGAGACACCAGTGTGAAAGGCAAATAGAAGCAAACCAGCCTAATTCAGTAAAATTCAGGAGACTCTTTCCCATGATAGTCTCTGGAGGACCTAGAAGATACTATGACTTTCACATAGCTGAGCCCCTTGCAGAGTTGCAATACCAGTGCTGTGGTAGAATCTCAGGGACGCCCAGGGCTCATGGCTGCAGCCATTGTGGCAACTGTCAGTGCCCAGTATATTAAATGCTTCCGAAAAGATTTACTATTTCCACCTGGATGACTTTCACAGAAAAAAACGTTTTACGAAATTGGGTTCCCTAATTAATCATAGACTGAGGTTGCCATTCCCGTACTCTGATCACTTCTTTACCCGTACTTGCCCTCCTGTTTGAAACAGTAAGCACTTCTTTGCACCTGAGGCATTTTTTATTCTCATCTGAGCCTAGAGAACACTATTCCTGCTGCTGTTGTGGCATCTCAGAGCCCGACCTGTGTCTCCATTTTAGAAACGCGACCATGGCATTTGTTTGGAGCACAGTCCTATTGCCACCCCGTGAGTGAAAGACCAGATTTTATTTTTCCTCTGTGCAGAGTACTGTATGCTGCACGTCAGGCTGGGAGGCAACCCTTTATGTATGTACTATCCAGAGGATGTTGTGCAAGCATCAGAGAAAGCAGCTCTTTTCCTCTTCTTTCTCTCTATTAGTCTCCAGTGTACAGTGCATTATATGAAGTTCTTCAAATCATAGCTTAATATAAGCCTCAGAGTTATGTTTGTGTCTTCACATCTTGGCCAGTAAACCTAATTTAATCTAATTTATCTGTTCCACTTGATCTGAGGAGCTTCAAAAATGAGTGTTGGCAAATAACAGTCACAGAAAGAAAGTAATAAAAGTTAATTTTGTTGTTAACAAATATCACTGTTGGTGAACAAGGATTTATGGAGGTCATTTGGGAATCTGAGAGATATGATTTCATTGCTTCGGTAGTTTGATAGGGATCTTGCTGGTTTACAGTTGCTATTCTGGCTGAGCTTCATAGCAGTCACTTATTAAACTGCAAGTAAAAGCATACAGTGTTATACATAATGGATATTTTTAGCTGAAAAAAACTAGTGAGGGTAAATCATTCTGTGTTTCAGGTGTTACACAGCTGACATGTGATCAAGTTTGGAATATACATTTGGTGCAAGAGAATTTTAATTTGGATCCTGAAGCCACTGCATGGTTTCAAGAGGTCTCATCAGAAAGCCGAGCAACACATATGATAACAAAATTACCTGAGCATCTTGCCAAGCATGAGGACCACGTGAAGAGCTGCTTTCCAGCCTGCGGGTTGGGTAAGGCAAAGACACTGCACCAGGTAAGTGATGGTGCCGGCTACCCACAGGGAGGGCTTTCAGCTTTCAGGGTGCAGGGAGTACTGGTACAGGATGTATTGACACACTTCGGTGTCATAGATGATGGCAAGGAAAAACACATCAGTGCTGTAGCTGCTGTACAAATAACAGCTTCAAAGGCCCTGGAGTGCAATTGCTGAGAGGCTCCATGCCTCACATAGCTCTGACCTCTGTGCAGGAATTACCTTACTGTTTGAGTCACTCCTCAGTCACAACTAGAACTGATCAATGCCATTTATGAGATAATTGGAAAAAGTCCCATTTCCCTACTGTTTCTTTCTTAAGCCACAAAAGCGCTGTGCAAACTCTGACTTAAAGAAGCACCAATACTCAGGTTCTAAGGAAAATCACAGTCTGCTCACTACGCATGCCAAAACATGGGTGACAGATAGGGCATTGCTAGCTTGAGTTGCAGGTGCTGTTTGCAAGGGGCTTTGCTTTTCAATTTCCAACTGTTTGAGTTCCATCTCTGCAAATTATAAATAAAGTTCCTCTCAAACTGTGAATCAATGCTTTTATTGGTACAGTTCTCACGAGGTATTTTTCTTTATAAGTGAATGCTGTATAATTAGATAATCAGTATGGCAGCTGAGTTATGATACTTGAAAGTGTTTGCAATATCTGGATGAATAAGCTAATGACTTTTATGAAACATATCAGTCAGATATTGCAGCAGTCAGAGTCTTTACAATTAATGATAATCAATAATAAATAAATATAGACAGGTAAATGTTTTTTCAACAAGTTTGGATTGTTGATCATGGACATTTGCTTACTAATCATTAACTGCAGCTACCTCACCATCTTATTTTATACCTTCCTGCTGTGAGAATATCAGTCTTCCAAAGTTTTGAAAATATTACCTTCTAGCATAAGTAGTGCTAGTTCTTCTTTTCCCTCGGTTTAAATTGAGAAGTAAGGACCACATCTAACTTCTGAAATTTCTGTGATTCCGCCCAAATGAAGGGATGCTTCTCACTGCGTTTAATGAGAATGTAAAAAAACAGGCAGACCCCAAACACCAGACAGACTCAAAGTTACTTTAAACAAGAACACAATGCATTTAATCTTAGTTGTTCTATTCCCTGGGGAGATGTTTGTGAAGTGCATGCCTGGAGTGGGTTTGCAGGGTTATCTCTAGCACTGCTGTTTCTCGTGCACTCACTCCTATTTGGAGATCGTTACAAACCAAAACCTCAGGCAAAAGCTCGTGAAACTGGTGTGCAAATACAGACGTTTGAAATCTTCAGTCACAGGTGTATGATTTTCCTTCTCTTAAGGCTGAGATCAACACTCAAATCAGTGCTTTAAGCCCTAAAAAATTGCATTCAAGAAGTCTCTACCCATTTTGTTGTTGTTGTTTTGATAGATCCAATTCTATTAAATGCTCTCCAATTTATTGGAACTAACTTTTGTGCAGTAAAACTGCTATCCATCAGCTTTGTCTTGTAATCTCCACACTGCATGTTTTCCTGCCTATCCAAATAGATTAATCACAGAGATAGCTGAAGTTGTCAGTTAGTTACTGGGTGACTATCGCTATATCTTTCTTCTTTTTTCTTCTTTTTTTTTCTTTTTTTTAAGTGGTAGGAAAAGTGGCTATACGTTTGATTGAGTGAAAGTGAAGTTTAAATCAGAGTCTGATAACTTTATGCAGAAAAATATGTTAATGACTTGACACTCATACTAATGTTAATTAGATTATTCTGAAATAGAAGCACATGTTTCTAACAGTTGGCACACTTTGTCAGTATATGAACAACAATGTTTATCTTCTTGCTAGTTTCCTGATATTTCAGTATGAATAATTGAAACATTTTAGTACTGGAAACTCAGTATTTCATCTCAGGCCAAACTTAACACATTTCGTTTTATTTTTGGGCAGAAATGCAGCAATACATCAAAATAATGAGAGTTCGTAAATCCATGGATATGCTTCTATGATTACGGCTGAAAGTATTTGTATGAACAAAGCCTTGCCATCTTTTCTGTGCTATCTTATTAAATGGGTCCTTTAAACATTTTCCATCTAGGCTCTTCTTTTGTTTAAAGCTACTGAATCAGGTAATTCATCATTTATATTCTACAAAGATGCAAAACTGTGATCAATAGAAATTGAGGGAACTCGGTATCTTTTAAATGCTTGTAGACCTTTTGTATATTGTATACAGAATTTGCTGCTTCAGAAGAGAATCCCAAGTGATCAAGTGATCAACCAAAAGGATATATTTGTATTTTTTGTCTTTCTCAGTGATTTGCAATACTTGTCAGACAACCACTTTCCTGTTTAAAGGCCAGACCCCCCCAATATATCACATGTTGCAGTCATGTTCAAGTTTTCCAACACTTTATTTGAATTATTTTCTTTTCCTCCCGAGAGCTCTCTGTTGTCCTGAGTGGTTCATTTCCCTGTAGCTTACTTATTAAGTATAGATGTAAAATTCTTGTACTGATAAGTAACAGTCAGCAGGTCATATTTACAAGTAGGGGTGAAATGGAAGTGTTTTAACACAATTGAAGGGTCTCTTGGCTTTGACACGAAGTATGTGGACAAGGCCTCTTTGGTTACACAGAGTGACTGGGGTGACCTCTTTCAGCTGCAAAACCACCTTCAGAAAACCTGCATTTGGGGGCTTTTTTACAGCACTAAAATTCTGTGTCGAAAACCAGGAATGGCTTGCCAACCTCATGCAGTTGGCAGCAGGATTTCTTCTTTTACCAGATAGTAATTCCTCAGCACCAACACCCCATCTTAGGCACGTGTATTTTGTATTTGCAGTGCAAACCTCGTGCTCAGACCTGAACCTGCTTCTTACCTGCATTGTGTGGACAGGAGCCCAACTTTGGAGATAATAGAGAAGGGCCAAGAAGGAAAGCTCAAGGCCAGGCTTTTTGTCAAAATAAGTAGAACTGGATGGTCTGTGGGCAGTGTGTCTTCAGATGCTGGGTCAGAAAGGATTGCAGTCCCTTAGCTATGTCCTGGTCCACGGTTAGAACCTAGGACAAACCTAGAAATGAGTCAATGCAAAAACTGTATTTCCAGACCAAGCCATTCAATGCAGAATTTCTGAACTCCTTCAGATATTTCACTTCTTCTTTTAATCTGCCAGGCAGTCTATAAAGGACCTTCAGAAAACAGGGGGGAAAATGCACATTTATTTTGTTTAAGGAATTCATGAATTTTATCTGACTTTATGTCTGAAATGTCATATTTCTTGAACAGACCTGAACTAGAACTGTACTTGGATCTCTTTTGGATCAAAGGCTCAGGTTTGCTTTCAGTGTAAGGGTTTTATGTGAAACCTCAAAGAAAAAGTCAAAAGCTATAACTTGGAAACCATGGCCACTTTCTCCCTTCAAACTGTATTTTTAATTCACAGTGACCCTTAATATAAGAGGAAAGACCATAAAAAAGTGAGACACAGGCATTTTTATTGAAAGCTGTGGGAAGAGAGGGTATGAGTGAGCTTTCCAAAATGAAGTATTATATAGGCAGCCCAAATGGCAACTGTCAGGTCAAAAAAATAGAGAACAACCGTACTGTATTTCTGCTTACTCGACTCTTAGATTATGCTGAATGCGAGCAATGTGCTACCGGGCAGTCAACCCAGGTTCTTTATGTTTCACTGTCAGGAGGTGGAATTAGCAAGTTTGGGACGAGTTTACTTCCCAGTTACTTGCTCAACTGAATGTCAATATTCTCATTCATTTCAGTTGTGTTGTTTACGTTCTTTTTCTATATACAGAGACACAAGAATTTCTTGAAGGTTTTATTCTTTTTCTGGATTCTTAAGGGAAGAGCTACTCTTTTCTAAACTTCCAAGTGAGAAAATCAGAGACCAATCTGACACCTTTAGAGAATTAGATGGTGAATGAGGCAGAGGGAAATTGCCTAAGTCTCTTTTTTTCTGAAACAGAAATTTCCATTTAATATAATACCAAATTTTGTTACTGAGTAATGTCTCATATGGACTTAACAGTTAGTTTGTAATTGTTTTCTTTTATCTATGTGACTAATGAAATGTACATGATAAAGGACTGTACTAAGAGGCAAATGAGGATATTAGGAGTTTTTGTATGTCACAAGTTTTATATATTAAATGTGGAAATTAAATTAGGCTTCAGTCTCCTAGAAATTTATATCTTGGCCCTTGTTATACTTCATATATTTAATTAAAATGATAATATATTTGGCTGCAGTTGTAAAATTATTTTAAAAGAAAGTAATTTCTTCTGGGGCCTTATTTGGGTTCTGAATTAAAAGATGTAGAGATGCAGAAATAATAACAAGGTCTGGTGGGAGAGTGGTCAGAGCCTATTGTTGAGATTTTTTTTAGACCTCTGGTAAATTCAGATTAAAATGTCTCCCCAAATTAAGGTTTCTTATAATTGTGGCTGCTGCATTGGCATTAGAAACAGAAACATTTTCCTGATGCTTTTCCTTTGTTCAGCTGTTACAATTACAGTCCCAGAACTCTGCTTGGAGTTTCATAAATCCCAGAGTAACACACTAATGTATCCATTTCCTTTATCTTTTAGTGTAGTTAAAAGTAGAGCTGTCTTTTCAAAGACGCTGTGATTGGAATGACTTATGCTGACCAGTTCCAATTTTCTCTCCTTGTAAACTCTATTTAGTGTTACAAAAACAATTCAAAGGCAGATTGTAGGTGCCACACATCTCCTCTGACCTTTAAATCAAATTTAGTATTTCACTCTGTAGTAGGCCACCAAGAAAAACTTGACAGCTTAATAAAGTGGAAATTTTAGGCAATAAATCTAAGAATTCTTCCATCATTCATGAGAAAAGAGATCAAAGCTTTGCCGTATTGTTGAATATCTCCCAAACAAGAGCTTCTGAAACTTGAGTAGAATAAAAACTTGTATGGTCAGAAGTGAATTCTCCTGCCCTAAATAATATATCAAGGAACATCCTACTGTCTGCTTTAGCTCTGGGATAGCCTGCATGACATGCAGCAGTCATCTTGAGTAAGATCAATTAATGCAATGGTCTGATTACATTATCAGTGATGAGCTGTGCATTTCAATGCATGCAATCCCAAAAGAGCTTCTTTCCCCCAGAAGTAACGGGTATACATTAGATATTTGGTCAAATCCCAAATAATGTGGGTCAAACTGAGATAATGCTGCTCCCCATAATTCATGTAAAATGATGTTTCTTTGCTCTAGACTCAGTGAAAGGAATTCTTGTCAGTCCTTGTCAGAAGTAACATGGTGCAGATATTTATGAAAACAGCTGCACATTTTTTTACTGACAAAGCAGTTTTACTAAAATACCTTTTTTTGACAGTGATATGTGGCCAAGGTTAAGGGCATTGTGAAAGGCACTTGAGGTAATGACAATGGGAAGTGCAGTTTTGGGATTAAGGCAGAACAAAACCCAAAGAGAACAATTAAAATGTTTGAGACTGCATCACAAACAAACATCATTTCTGAGCAGAAAAAAAAAAAAAAGCCCTTCAGGTGCAAAACCACCAGGTCAGGGGAGGTCTGGCTTTCATTCAAGGAAGTGTGTAATTACATGATCAGCCTGAAGCGTGTTCTTCAGTAATCTGCCAAAGCAAGACCTGATGCACCACCGAGCAGGCAAGGATGACGTTCAGCTGTGAAAAACCACCTGCCAGATACCTGACTCTCACAAAGGCAGGGTTTTCACTCAAATCCTTCCAGTGATTTACCACAGTTTGTTGGCTTGTTACTACAGCCATTGTCTTTTTATTACATTGCATGTGCTATATCCCATTGGATTTCTCCCCATATGTTACTGCATGTGATCTACAGCTCCCATAAGAAATTTTGCATGCTTTTTTAGTCATTCCCCAACCATAGGCTAAACTAGTCTGGAAAGACATTTCCCAGCAGTTTACTGAAGGCATGAAAAAACACAAAGTGTTAGAGCTAGGCCATTGAGTACCAGCACCAAACAAGCCACTGTCTGATACATCCTGTAACAGCATTTGTCACCAAAAGCTTTTGAAGATCAGGTCTGTCTTGCCTAAATAAGGGGTTTCCAACACAAAATCTTGCCTTTCCATCAAGATTTGGCAATTAAAACAAAAAAAAAATTAGAATAAAATCTACACAGCAATGGAAAGATGTGCATGAGGGGTTGGGCTGGAGACGTTGGTGCTGTTTGTCTTTGCAACTGAGGAGATTGTATGGAATGGTTGGTGTTTTAAAGTTGTCCTTGAAGAAGGACAAATTGAAGCTCCCTGATTTCAGACATTATACTTGTCTAGGAATATGTATTCTGTAAAATACTGGGCGTTCTGAAGTAGTCGTTTTTGTTCTGTGGGAGAAAGAAACTCAGATCTTTTGAAATTGTTCAGGAAAGAGTATGAGATCTACCCCAGCTACCCAGAGCTATGCAATTAGGACATTTATCTGGACATCATCAGACAGGATGGGACATGACCTCAGATTTTCTATGTGTTATGTAAGTTCCTTCTCTCTCGTGTTTTGATTAGAAATTTCGCTTTGAACTTGGAAAATGTTCCTATTTCAATAAGTCAACATGTCCTGATGGGGAGAAAAAAGGACTATTTCACTTTTGACAGAAAATTCTCATCTTTAGCTCCTGGGTGAACTAGTGTAGCAGTATCCATAGTGTGATTTTTCAGAACAAGGCAACATCTTTCCATACTTCTTGTACTTGCTATATATCTGTTTGACCTGTGTTTCCCTGGAAAAACCTGCTTAGCTTAGAAATGAATGTGAGAGGATCAAGTCTCCGCTGTGCTCCTTCTAGAAGTCCCCTATTGGGGCTTTCATGGACTTACACAGGATGTAAGGCTAGGCTGGAAACCCTGTTTTTTGAAAGTGTGCCAATGCTGCCACACAGATACCCTCACTCACGTTAGTGTTCTAAGTACTTAAAGCAGGGTTTAAACAAATCCTGGGACCATTTTGCAGATCTTCTGACTCGGGATTAATTTCATAGAGACAGACAGAGAGGACATAGGCTTTCTGCTTGCCAGGTTCCTTTTTACCTCTTTTGAAATAAATCGTTAACTACATGTGTAATACTAGAACTGTAAATGAGCTAAAAGAAGTACCTCTCTGTGTCCCCTCTAAAGAATAAGACCAGGCTTCAGACATTACAAATATGTTCTCTATAAATCCATAGACTTTGCTACAGCATTAATCTTCCAGTGGAGATGGGAAACCATTATCCACCATATGAGTCACTTATACTGACAATATCTGATAAAAATAGTATAGGAATTGGAATTTGCTTTTATCAGTTTAGTGTAAGTGAGAATTCAGATGGAATCTATTGTTACTGTGTTCATTTATTGTCTATTATTAGCAAAAAATCCATTATTTCAATGGAAATATCAGTAGCAATGTATGTAATTACATTTCTCCTTTTTTTGCATGCATAAGGGGGAGACTTACATTGAAGGCCAGTAAAATCTGCAAATAGGAAGGGAAGGTGATTCTGCAGGGAGAAGTGCAAGGATACACACCCCCTATATTTGTGGGAGCTGTTAAAGAGAAAAAGCATTTAAAGCTGGGAGGATAGATGAATTAAACATATCAAACAATGGAGGGAGGGTCCAGAACTTTTCCAAATCATAGCAGAGCTCCCACTGACTTTTTATGAGTCTGGAAGGAGAAGACATAGGGAAAGAAGCTGGGAAAAAGCAGATGACTTGTGAGCAGCCTTTGGGAGCTGCAAGCTCTCCAGGGTGGCAGTGTGTCTTCACTTACTCTCCTGCACAGTGGGGAACCAGTTGCTAACATCTGTTTTCAAGCCCAAGCATGGGTGTGGAGATGTTTTTGCAGCTATAGTCAGTTGCGTGGACAAAAATGAGTGACAGAATGATGACCATGTTATTTCATATGTGCACTGTAGAGTAATATCTTTGTATAGGAGTCTGGCTCAAAGGCTGAACTGGCGGCCAATCTGAAATAGTTAATCAAAATGAAAGATTGAGACCTGCCTTTATTTTAGCAAGGCCCACTGGGAGGTATTTTTGGTTAAGAAGCAAAGGAGATGGAGGAAGATACCTACATACATCTCTCAGTAGGGGACTGTGGCCCAAAATTTGAGGTTTAAGTCGTGTCAAATATTCACATAGATCATTGAAGCAGTCAATCAATTCAGGTGCCAGAGTTTGTAGGATTCTTTCAATTTTTCTGATCATTTTTTTAAGCATCTACAGTTGCCAAAAATAAAAAAACACCCAAAGCACCTTATTTTATTACAGAAAATACAAATTTTCTGTCAACCTTGCAAATAGGAGTAAGGGGCTTAACTTCTTTGTTTTGGACATTATTCACAGAATAATAACAGATGAATTTGCTCCCAAAGTAAAGATATATTATTTCAAATTGGTCCTATATTTAAATATGAAATGAGCTGGCATTTTGTCATGTCAGCTAATGAAACTGCTGGGAAAAATCTGAGGATGAAAAATAGACAATTAAATGGTTTCTTTGAAAACAAAAGAGGGATTTGCATATCTCTTTATAATGATGAGTTTGCAGTTCTTTTTATCCAGGGTACCAACAAAGTGTAAATGTAAATCTGTAATGTGTCTGAGATCCAGAGCACTTCAGGTTACTGGGATAAGAGCGCTTTGTGTTCTTGCTGTCATCTGCAAAGACAGACGCCCCAGGCTGGGAAACACTGAAAAAGTAACAGATAACCATTCCCTTTCATGATGCCAGAGCTATAATTCCATCAAATATTTGGCTTGCAAAAAAGGACTATAAGAAGTGAATACAATGGATGCTGCTAAAAGCTCAGAATTCATTGCCTTAGGCATTCGCAGTAATTGTAACACATTCCTATACTTAAAAAAGAAGATACTGCAACTTAGGAGATTTTAACAGCTCCCATGGCATGTTTCAGTGTAGGCAGGTCTAGGACAAGGCAGAGGAAATGCTGCTCTGGGACAGACCCCTGGTCAGTCCAATCCTTTGCACAACAAAGGAGTTCAGCGGGACTGACAGACGTTTGAGAGATGGGCTGTAATTTATGTGAAATGATGCCTGTAGTGAGGGGGCAGAAGGTTTAAAGGAAATCAGTAGGAAAAAAAATGCTTGGGTGGCACAATATTACATTCTGATATTCCAGATGAATCAATTGTAATCAGGGTCTACCTGCACAAGGGGCAAACAGGCATAGGACAACAGGCAGCCCTGAGGCTTAAAGTTCTGATTCAAAGACATCTAGTGGAAGATGATCATATATAGGATGATATGGCAGCTTGCCGTGGCTAACACAGTAGGAGCAAGGCCGGGAATAAAGGCCACATCCAATGCCCTGTCCCCTGAACTGTTCACTCTTGCAGTTTCAGAAGGGATTTGCTGACACCTTTGTGCCTTGGATATAAAAATCTGCTGTCTTACTGTCATAGCAGTATTAGTACCTGAGATACATTTTCATACAGCTGTACAGATGATGGATATTATGTGTCTTCACAAGTTTGCCTTGCTAATCTTTCATGGTTTCCTAGGCAATGAAAAGGAAATGTACAATGGACCACAGATTTTCATTTAGTTTGTATTCAACAGTAATGGAAGTGTCTATATTGGCAATAAAAGAAAGAATATAGAATCAGAAAAATAAATAAGATACATAAGAAAGTCAGCCAGCACTGATGGCCTGAAAACATGACTTTTATCTCATTTTTAATATGCGATTGAAAACAACCAACAACAAAAACAAAACACGAAGCAACCCCTTTCCAAACAAACAGAAATCTCTCCAATTTTTCAGAAAAAAAAAAAAATATTTCAAGAGACTTCAAATGCACATTTTGGCTTCTGGTTTTCCCATTTTCCTGGAAGAGATTCAGACGCCAGATGCATCATTTGAACTCTTTTGATGAAAATGATATTTTCTTAGAGAAAATGCTGATTTTTAAACCACCATTCTCATTGAAAATTCCTAACTGCCTTCATCTTTTTGCTCCATTTTCTTGCATAAACTTCCATGGAGTAAGATATGAACTACATTTGTAGGATCATTTTAAAGCATTAGCTTTACTTAATATTGCTAGACTTAGACTTACACCCCTCAGATCTATGGAGAAAAGATTACCAAAACCAAGCTGATCTCTATAAGACCTTTAAGACTATACTGCTGATGTCTTCTGAGGCATCTGCTGATCTGCATCTGCCTAACCATTTCCAATATAGTTTGATAGACAAGGCTTTAGGAAAGGAAATGAAATAATCTCAATAGTTTGACTCTCATGATATGTTTTATGGAAGGGTTTGTGCTGAATTCACGTTAGATTTGCCATCAAGAATGTGCTTCCATGCAACTTTACAGCTCTGATTCCTTTAAAGCTGCTTTTAACCCATTGCTATTCCACTGAATCCAATGGCATCATTTCTGATTTATCCAGGAGAAAATAAAATAAGTTAAAACCCCATGTATGTGACCCCGGGATTTTGGAAATGACCTGAAATCAGTGTCTTTGAAATTCTGTCTGTATCGTGTGGTTTTGTACGCGACTTGACTACTTGACTGTTGGATGGTGGTAGTATAAAGTCCAAATTTCTCTATTTAGTCCCTAGCCAGGAAAAAGTGATTGACTTTGAAGAAAGAACAGGATTGAGAGGCACAAGGACATTTAGGTAACTGAAGATACATTTATTGGGATGGGCAAATATTGGCTACTGGCAGAGTAGGAAGCTAATTCCCAATGAACTGCCCTGGGTGCCAGATCCTGGCACTTCTGAAAACCCACTAATCAGGGTATCCACTTTCCTGGTGCTGTGGCTTACATATAGCAATAGGTGATGGCTAAGCCCCTGTGCTTCGGGCAACTTAGGAGCAACACAAGTGACACATCGACCGGGGAGAAGATTTTCTCAGAGGGTCTGTTTTCCCACTGAGGGATGGGGCTGGGACAGAGTGATAGCTGAGTCCCAGGCAGTGTCAGCAGCAGCACCTACTGCTATTTTCTGGCCAGAAATTCAAGATGCTTACAGCTTCTTGCAGAGCATTGTGTGCTGTATGCCAAGCATGGGAGCTGCTTTTGAACTGCTGAGAACTTGCAAATCATTCACAGGTTAATCATCCCTGCACAAGGTGCTTACACACACAAATACACTTATGTGCTGCTTCTCCATCCCAAAATAAGCACTCAACATTACCAAAAATATGAAATAACTAACTTGTTGAATATGCACGATTCCCCTGAGTAGGGCTACGACTCAGTTATATGGAGCACTAATTATAACGAGTTTTTACCAACATATATGCAGTAAGTACATCATAGACACAGAATACAATTACCTGCAGGCTTGGTGGTACATATGTACTGCTGCTGCATCTCACACTGCATAGCAAGAAGACTCTGGAGATACACACAGCTTTGGGCAATACATCACAGTCTCCCAATTATAGGTATTAAAATTGAAATGAAAACTTTATGCAAATTAACCTTTTTTTAAAAGTTAGGGTGAAAAGTGGGGATGCAGTACTGTCATTTGGGAATGTCTGCTCTTGGCTGGCTGTTTCATGTTGGGGCCATTCTTAAGTTTTTAAAAACAGTACACAGGGAATACTGCAACCAGCAAATGGATCGGTTTTCTTTTTTTAGACAGGACGTATCATTTCTGATTTTGCAAAATATCATAAGTAATTATAATTAGTCAGATTGTGTCATAGCTGGCTTTTTTGGTGTGCATTTGAGAAACCTGCTATCACAGTGTAAACTACTTTAATCTGACAGAAATTGAAAATTTTTTGCATGTTTCCAAACCCATTGCTTCAGGCTGATACTTTTTTAAAAAACATTCTGTGTATTGTCTACTTGGAATGACTGTTTTGTGTGTTAAGTTGTGAAACCATGCAGTTATTTCAGTTATTTCTGTGAATCTTTTGGTAACGTCTAGCATATTCACAGCAGGTGAGATTTATTGGACTGGCAGCTATAGCAACGTGCCAAGCTATCTGATCTGTCTGAAGAGCCACAGATGTTAAGCTTCAGAGCTGCACTAACGTCTTGTCCCTCATGGTTTGCCCAGTGCCACATAGAGAGCAAATGGATAGGAGATAGGGAGGAGTGCCAGGCACCCTGTCATGCATCTGAGCTCCCCCCATCATCGTCCTCACTGATGGAAAAAGGAAGCAGCATAAACTTTTTCATCAAGACCTCCTGGATTTAATTATTAGACTACACAGAAGTAGGGACCCTTTGCCATTTTTACCTACGCCAGCTTCCCAGGGAGTGCAGTCCCAGTCTCTTTGAACCAACTGCTGGGCGCTGCGGAGGCTGTGATCTCCAGCTAATTTGCTGCCAGCACTGTAGAGAGGAGGCTTCTCGCCTGCTGCTGACTGTGCCTGTTGGCACGAAAACCCCTTTCCCTGAAAAATGCACATGCCTTGAAAGAGGGAACAAGATGGTAGTGGGGTAATGTTGTCAAGAATTTTCCTTGTACTCAGTCGTGAGCCAAATAGTCAATCAGCCTTTACTGATCCTTGTGAAACTCCAGGTGAGCACACAACTGACAGTACCTGGTGCTGACAAGTCAAGTAGATGAGCCCTGCCCATCTGTATGAGCTGTGGAAGAGAAACTCTCCAGCTTCAGAAGCAGTTTTCTGTAGCATGGTCTCAGCAGGACCTTCTTTAAGTGTTGGCAGAGATTCAGGCTGTGTCTGAGTATGCAAAAGGCATTTCTGCACCTGGCATGTCAAATCAACCCATTCTCAACACGAAAAAAAAGGACTCTGGCTACACAATTTGCAACCAGTGTCTAAAACAGATTAGCACAGGGTAGGTTAATAAAAAGTGGAATATATATTTTTGCTGCTGACATTTGCTAAAGGATTGTTCTGCTCTCCAATGGCTTTTATAGCAGAAATAGAAAAGCTCATTCTGCCAAAAACGCCTGAATGTTGTATTGAGCCGGATAACTACTACAAATTCCTTCACTGTATGTTATACCTTTAAATCTCTAAGGAATCCTCTGGCTTTCAAGGTAGACATCCATTTTGTATTCAAGGCAGCACAGTCTCTTGCAGATACACACAAACACAGGGAGTTTTCTTAGGGATATTTTCTCATATTTTTAGCTTGGTTCCCTAAGGAAATCCTCATATTTTGGGGGTGGATGGGAGGTTTATGCATGTACATCTGTCCTTCTGTGTTCCTTTCTAAAAATTCCCATTGTTTGATTTCAGTTTTCTCAGGCAAACAAGCAAGTGAGAAAAGCTGCAGTGGGAGTTTGCAGCTTATTAGACACCAGAGAATCTATACCAGCCAGCAGCATTATAAGCACTTAAAGATTCAAAATGCTGAAAAAGCTTTACTGGGGGCATGCAACTTCTCGAGCTCCAAAAATCCACATGGAGGAATTTGTGACCTGGGAGAAAACAGCTTTCAAATTCTGAACGCACCAGGCATCAATCAGGAGATACACCTGGGGCTATAGGTACGGTCCTTAACCAGTGAGTCTGAGCTCAGTGCTTGGGGCTGGTGGGATTGGAGGGAAGGAAGAGATGGTGGATTGCTTTAGTGCTCAGCATCCAGAGATCACTATTGATGGGGACTTAGGAAAGGTTGGGTAAAGCCAGGCTGCTCAGGACTCCTCTGTAAGCATAGCAGCCCTAGGCTCCAGGGGTTTGTCTATGCTAGAAAATATTGCAGGGAATCAATATACATCAATATAGCTAACTTGGGAGATGGTAACTACATGCAGAAACTGGTAGATGCAGATGACAGGAAACCTTAGTAGAATTCAGGCAGAATTAGTTAATCAGGCAACATAAATCCATAGGAATCAGAACTCATTAGGTCTTGTGCTCAGCAACCTGCCTTTTTTCCTCATTTTCTCTCATTCAGGCTAGGTTTAAGAAGCTGCTTCTCATGAAGGGAAAAACAGACTCCCTATTCTAGATTTAGAGCACATCCCAAATCCTTTGAAGTTAGAATTTTGTTCAGCTCTTATAAAATGTACGTTCAGAGCTGCAGCATATTTCTCCGTCTTATTCCCTGATCTTTCAAGAGGCCAGGCAATAATTACTTTCAAACAAGTTTCTTTACTATGTGATCATAGCAGGCTCTGAGTTTCTGTGCCAGCATTAGGAAGGATGAAATTTACAGGCTCTTTTTTTCTTAACTTTGTACAAGTCAGATTCTTTCATTAATACCTACAAGTGGATCCCCTTGTTGGTATCAAAGCTGAAGCCCACGGGGCTCCATGCGGCAGTCCTGCCTTGTGGCCTCCTCCATGCCAG
Source organism: Tringa tobata (assembly GCA_033628505.1). Taxonomy (NCBI): domain Eukaryota; kingdom Metazoa; phylum Chordata; class Aves; order Charadriiformes; family Scolopacidae; genus Tringa; species Tringa tobata. The sequence goes on from JAHREE010000216.1 coordinate 4,085,474, forward strand.
GATGAGGGGAGGGAACCCAGGTTTCTGCAGCTCTTCCTCCCCTTGGGACAAAATCAAACTGCAGGTTGGGAGCTTCAGTGTCCACCAGTACGTGGAGGACTTGGTAGACCAGGAGCATGGTGCACCTGGTGTGTAGTTTAGGCACCTTCTCAGGCGCAGAGCTGGGTCCTCAGCATTAACCACCGGAGCTGCATGAAACAAGGGCAAAGCAACACTTGACTGTTTATTCATAAAGCTTACAAAATGAATAGCTGTTAGGAGGTCTTTTAAAGTTTGTTAGGAGGAAAATTAATTGGAAATTGGCTTTGCTCTGTCTTTTCCCTAATGAAACAGAGTAAAAAGTCAATTCCTAAAGTGTCAGGTAGAGGAGCGAAAAGCCTTTTTTTATTTCCCTTTATCCCTTTTGCTTTCTTAGGTCTGACTTCACCTGCTATTCTGATTTCTTTTCCTGGTTTCTTTCATTGTCTTCATCCCAGGGCACCAATCCATGATTATTGGCAGATTGCAAGATAAAAACTCAATAATCTCTCTTGATACTTTACCCTTCCTCTGCCATCTGCTTCAGTATTAGTACTTTCTATCAAGAAAATACCAAATCCTCATCCTGTGCCTGTGAGGAGTTTCTCTTACGAGAGAGTCAATTGGAACTGCGTGCATGGCAGCATATAAAGGGATTTAGAAGGTTGTAGGCATTGATTGATGCTACCCAGGGCTTCATCCAGCCCTACTGAATCAGTGCTTACATTGGCCTCCTCACACTGACCTCAGCAGCTTTAGTATCTCCCTTACTAAGAGTCGTCTGGCAAGCTCTGGTAAGGTAGTAAATACATACAAAAGAGTTTCTGAGCCACTCTGTAGGATACTGGTGGGTTACCTGATTTAGCAGTCCTGTGAAGGGTTCACTCCCAGACACATAACTTTGGGGAGACCTCTGTCCAGAGAGGGAAGGACAGATTACCTGACAGTAACACTAGCGCACTGTGAGACAACTTTTTATATCCTTCTTGGATTATCCTGGAAATAGCAGTAAGAAAGGAATTTAGTATTAACTAGCATAGATTAAGAGAATGCATTTAGAATTACCCTTGTTTTCTGTAAATGTCTCAGTGTTTGACTAAGCAGATATTTGTATTTAAATCCATATATCTTTTTATTCTGGAGTCCAAGGCACAAAAGATACAAAAGCAGAACTCATACCCTATTGCCTTTTATCTGTGGAAGTTGGATTACAGGCTTCTCAGGAGTGAGGAGGTAGCAATATTTTAATTATTTTTTATAGAAACTGCACAATAACAAAAGCTATTGTAGGCTGACGAATACCTTCAAACTAATTATCAATCTGAATATGATATGAAGAAAGGCTTTTCAGAGCTTAATCAGAATAAAAATGAATAAGACTGAAAATTAAAGGAAAAATATCAGAGAAGAGACTAAAACAATTTTTGGAAAAAGCCAGAAAAAAGAATTTGGGGAGGATTAAGGAGTCCTGAATAGCATTATAAGATTCTGAGTTATATCCAAGTATTCCTTTAATTGAACGGGTATTCTGAAATCAAATACCACTCTTGACATGCTGGGAAAAAAACACGATAGTTTTCCTACCCAGACCAGGCCCGTGTTACACTTCTAAACCTCTAAACTAGAAACCAGTACAGCTTGCATATAATTTCTGTGAATAAAAAGGTTGAGTGGTAAAACCCAAATAGTATTTTTGGACAGAGAACGTCAAGGACAGACACTGTGTGTATGGTGGCTGCCCACTGGTGCATGTTGCCTGTCCGCCACCAACAGTTCTGGGAGGGGTTTGTTACCTGTTTATGGACCTTCACAGCTGGCTGGATGGGCTGCTTCCCCCGGCTTTCTGCAAATGTGAGATATATCCCATTAAACTTAATCCTGTAAGTTTGGAGTAAAGGACTTCAGCTCCTGGACCTGTTTCTGGATCTCATTTCCAGCCCAATCACATCGTTTTAATCATCTTTAAGAAATACCACCCTGTTCTAACACCAATAACCTACCAGCTCAATCAGCCAGATGAATCAAGCATCCACTTTAGCATACATGATTCATAGCTGGGAACGTAGCAGTAGCTGGTGTGTGCTCACGGAGCAGGGTGTGCATGTTGCATGCAAAAGCATTGCTGAATTCAGTGCTCCTTGAACTTGGAGTGAGATTGGCAGTGAGATTCTGCCAATGTGGGAAATTCTCTAATTTAGCAAAGCTGTGAATCACAGCTCTTAGATGGTGGTAAAGTCCGTCTTTATCCAGAAAGCCGTGAATATGTACTTAGCACCCACTGAATGCAATGGGAGTTGAGCATATTCTGAAAATTAATCACATCGGAAATGAGCTTTTTTAAAATCAGGAAATCTACTCACAGGGAGAAGAGCAGCACAGCTTTTTCTACCACCATTTTGGACCTAAAGAGACTGTTTTGTGGGCAAAGCAGGAGGAAGTTTGGTTCCTGTTGTTCAGTGCTGGTGTGTCAGAGCACAAAGATCACAGGTTTCTAGTACCCCCAGCTCTGAAAACAAGCCAGACACCAGTTTCCAGTGCCTACTAGATCACAGCTGAGGAAGTTTAATTGCTAGGCCAGTGTGAAAAACTTCCATGTTGACTTTAGAAAAGTGAAAAAATTTAGGTTTTGCTGACTGAAATACTTTGTGAATTATCTGAAGCTGAGGGAGGTCTAGATACCGTTCTGGCTGTTATGGTCCTGGGCCCCTTCTCAGTTCTGCCTAATAGCCAGCTGAAACCAAGGGGACAAAACAGTTTCAGGAGGATTTTTTGAGTTTCTTAATACTTGATACTAGAAATAGCACCTCTGAAGTCAATAGTATTGCTCTTGGAGAAAATACCTATTCAGCAAGGATAAGGGTATGAGTCTGGGTAAAGGCTGCTCAATACAGTATTTGTATCTAGTGTGTAATTTGAAAAAATCAGCGTTTCAACAGTACCACAAGAGTGCAAATGTTTCAATAGACTTGTTATAATCGCCTGGAGTTGCAAAAGGCAGTTTTCATGCAGTCAAAATTGCATTTCCTGTTGATTAGCAACATTTTTTCTCTGTAGCTGAAAAAGTGAAATAAGAAATCAAGCCTGTAGCTGATTTGCTTTGGCATAACTTTTCCGTCTCTCTGTTAAATTGAATGCTATGAGTTAGAAATGCAAAGTGGAAGAATCTATTGCTCAGTTTGATTCCAGGAAAAAAAAAAAATAGAGTATAGCACCTTGATTTCAGATGGACTGAATTAATCAACTTAATCACTAAGTAATTCATGTAATTAAGGCTCTAGTAAATTGTCAGAGCTGCAGTCAGATTTCTTTCTGGGTACTAACTAGGCCATTCTGTTTGGGTACATGATCTAGTCCCTTGTTCATTTAAACATCTGCTGGTCTAACGGGCTTTGCCTCTCCCATCTCTCTGGCTCTGGAGAGATTGGAGAAAGACTGTGCCTGGTGCTCCCAGACCCGCAACCGGCCTCTCTGACTCCCGCTTCCCCCCCAGCTGCATTCTTATCTCTCACCCATCGAGCCTGGTGGGAGCTCTGGTTGAGGGGGTTTATCTCTCTGGGATACTTGCCAATGAGAGCATATATCTGAGACACCAAAAATGGGATCCCAGTGCACCTACATTTACTCAACAGTATAGGTCTACAGAGGTCTAATCAAAGCCGTGAGATGCTAATACTAGTTCCCTACTTCAGGAACTATCTGTGGCTTTATTTAGGCTTAGGTCAAATTCCATAGACGACTCCTGTCCCCTCCTACTACCTGAAACGTTCATGAAGCAGTCAGACCCACCAGGACAATGTTCCTCCTCCTGCTGCACTGCCTGCTGTGGTTTCTGTGATCCCTGAGTTCTTGCACAAGTCAGACTCTTTGAACACCATCCTCTCAGGACACTGTTGCTACTGAAGTGACAGCAGTCAATCAAAAAAAATTCAAGCATTTTTAAAATTAAAAAATTTGAGAATGTTTTTTTGAGTACTTCTGCAGTACTAGTATGGGAGACAGACATTCATAAATATTTTTAGATTATCAGGTGACAACTGCATGAGGTTTGAAAACAGCTTTTGGATTTTTCTAATGAAAAATACTATTTTAGGGCCTGGTTAGTATCTTTTATGTGTATTGAAAAGATTCCTATTTACATCATTGAGGGTAGTGTTTTGCCTTAGGCTTGTGAACACAGTGACAGTCATTTTACTATAAGACAAAATTCAGAGGTACTAAAGTCTTGTTTTACTTACATTAACCTGTCTTTGCATGAGGAACAGAAAAGTTTTAAGGTTTAGTCGTTTGATTTTTAAAAATAATTTTTCTTTCAGTCTGTTCCATGAAGTTGACAAAATATACATTTGGTTAAACAGACATTTAACCAAAGAAGGTTTCATACAAATACCTGTTTTGTGAAAAGCTGCTGTGTACTATGTAGGGACAATTTGGATCGGCTATTGACTTCAGTGGGGCCAGAATTTCATCCTAAAGATTTAGGACTCAATCCAGAAAGCTTTTACTCATAAAAGTGATATTCTCTTCTGTGTCCCAATGATTTATGCCAGCTTGTCACTAATTCTAATAGCAGTACTGTTTTCTCTGCTTCTGTATATATAATCACAGTTAAGCTGCAAGGAATTCTTAGACTAAGTGATGGTTCGTATCTGAACCAGAAAAGCAGTTACTACCACACATCATCTGGAATTTGCTGTGATCATTCAAGCCATTAATAAAAAAATTGGAAAAATCTCATTAAAATTATATTCTGTATTTGACATCACTGGTTAGTCTTAATATATAATGATAGACTTAGCCATGAGAAAGGCACATTGCATTGCTGTCTACTGGAAAAATAAGATGCTGTAGATTTCCGTACCTTGGGAAGTATATGAACCAACCTAAATTTCCTCATAATTACTCTAGGTAATAAAGATGCATTTTAATAGAAGAAACTAATAGTGGGTGACATTTTTACAGATGATATATAGCTGTGTTCTGCATATTTTTTGTAAAGTAGCAGGGTAAAGCATTTGATTTGAGGCACTAAATAAGTTATGAGAACACAATAAAATACTGACTGTGGCTTTAAAAATATTTGTCCTTCTAAAATACCTCCTACAAATGATACAGAAATAAATAGGGTGTGTAAGAGAAGAAATGCTGCCTCTCCACTCCAGCTGGCATTTTGTTCTCTTTCTTTCTTTAGTAGCCCAATGGAATGGAACCACATTTGAATTCTGGTTGCTCATAAACCAGTCAATCTGATGCTCCCAGTTGTGTTATAACTTCTCTGGCAAGCAAATACACAGTGCAGACTAGCAATAAAGCATGCTCCAAACAGTGAGTGTATCAAAGGTATGTTCATCTCATATTGCTGGAGACACAGAATCACAACAGTGGTCCTGGCAGGGCTCTGCTCATGAGATTGCCAAAGGCATCAGAGGAAAAGGAACATAAAAATTATTTACTATCTATGCATATAACGTCTTGTAGTGAGCTTATCTTTTGAGTGAAAAAAAAAAAAAAACACAAGTGTTTTTTCCTGAAAAAAACGTAGATGATTATGAAAGCCCTATAAGGTGCCCAGCTATCCTCTGAATATGTATTGACCTCGAAGAAAAGCAGCCTCTGAGACTAGAGATGAGACAATTTGACCTGCAGGAGGAAGTGACAGCATTCTGCACTGGCAGTGACAAGTCCAGGGCTGTATTAGAAAAGCTGAGTTTGAAACTCCATTTATTTCTCCATGTTTGACAAACTCTCAGTCTGATCTGAACTTCATTCAAAGAGCTGGAGGTTGATAACATGTCACAGAATACAGAAGTATTTCATCTGGAAGGAGCTAGCTCTCGACTTGGCAGGCTGAATCAAGTGTTTTATCCGGGATAGTATTTCCTTCAGTGGCAATTGATGCTTCCAGGTGACATCAATGTTTCAGAAGACCAAAAATTTTTATTGTCTTTCGGCAGTGTCTGAATCAATTAACATTGACCACAATAATGATTTTAAGTTTGAAGAACTTTGAACAGGGAGAAATAAGTCTGAAAGGTCTGCGTAGTTTGGTCTTTTGCAGTTCAGTATGAATAAATTAATTACAGTATCACCTTTTCACCCAGAAGAATATAATTAATATAGCAAAATAGTATAATTTCTTTGGTTTGAAAACACAGGCTGGGCACCAAAGTTATATTGCTGTCACGTATTTCAATAAGACACCCAGAAATAGTTCAGGAGCAAACAAGATGCAGGCTGAGATGGATGAATAGTTCTGTTGATTGTGTCTTGTGCCTTTCTAGCACTTTTCCTAAAGACTCTAGCCAGAAACTTTTGAGAAACCAGGAGAAAGTGTGTGTCCAGCCAATAAGTAAGCTACTGAAAAAATAATTTTTAAAAGTGGTCTTACGGGTTTTTTCGAGAATGAGCTTTTGAACTAGGCTGTGTGAACCAGATTGCAGCATGGACATAGGCAAAATGCTGAAGTTAACTCTCTCTCCATACTTTGGGCCTTCGTGAGAAGTATTATTTGATATAATCCATGCAGAACCTGTGACTGGACCTACCAACTCTGACTTTGCTATCCGTCACTGTAGGTATATTGAAAACTCTGGCTTTTTGAAGGACATTCGTATGGGGTGGGATGTCAGCAACCTATTTGAACCAGAGCATATTTGAACTAGTGTCCAATGCTGGTCACTGGATCTGAAACACAGTGTTGCTCCTGTCACTTGTTCACATAAGGATTTTCTATGCTTCTTGATAAGAAGCATAAATTCATATCATGGGCTATGGTTTCAGAGAGAATTCAAGGCTGCTAAGGGTTATAAAGTCCCCTCTCCTCTTGCACTGGCTTGAGAGGTTTCCTCCTTGCATGCAGATCCCAGGTACTATAACTTCTAGATCCATGATGCTCCTTTTCTGTGGTTCACGAGGTTAATTTTGGATTAAGTAGGTTATTTTCAGTGAAACTGAACTTTTCAAGCTGTAAATGTTGCCTGTAGGAACTTTTCCATCCAAAGAACACTCAAAATGAAAGCTACTTTCAAATACATAAAAGCTAATTTTGAGCAGTCTCAATTCTATATGATTCTGAACTTGTTGAAAAAAATCCTAACTTCTTTTACCACAAAAGGCTACTTTATCGTGAAAATGGTGAGAAAATATGTGTATTTTTAACAAATCTAAAAAAAAAAAAATTATACTCTCATATTAACTATATTTAATCTTACGTCTTGTTCTTATATGGAGACAGATTGCCTTAAGGAATGAATTGGCACTACTCCATAGAAGTTAATGCAGTTTTTCTCAGTTCATACCTTCTAAGAGTTTAATCCATAAAAATATAATTTCAGAAATCATTAAAAAGTGAAAGACATTTCTGGCTCTGCATCCCAAACCATTGTAGCCAGGGGAGCTGCCAGCACTGCTCTTATTCAAAGAGATTTCTCTGTTTAAGTGATGATTAACAGCACTTAATGTGTTTATTCTGCTATGCATGCATGCTACTTCCATTAACACTAATGTAGCTTATGCATTTCCTATCTCAGAGATATAGAACCCTTTAAAGATGATGTTATTTGGTTTTCTATTCATAAAGTCTGACTTGGTAAAATTAGAAATGTATAAAAATCTCCTGCAGCTTTGATTGATGATAGTTCAGAGTCTTGTGCATTAAGCTGGTGATGGAAAAGGTGGGAACCTGACTCCTGCCTATGTGTATGAAGGGGTAATGCTAAAGCTCAATAACACCTACAACACTTCAAAAATACTTTTGGATCAGGATCTCAAATTTGAGTATTTTTCTAGAGGCCAGAAAATGCAGTGTCATCTTTATGTGCATCTTGAACTACCTAAATAATTTCAGAGAAAAGCAATTCTCCTTACTGCTTTTGAAAAGGCAAAAAATACCTACATCCACACCGGTCATTGGCACCACAAAGCATCATAGCATCTGAGCTGTGGGTGGCTATACTCTGGGGAGTTGTGTATGCGTTCCTCTGCAGTGCAGGGGAGACACAAAATGCCTCAGAATAAGTCTCACAAGGTGCAGTACATCTGTAAGGGGGTTGCCAGTGCTGGCTGAAAAGGGAACAACCAGCACTTGCACATCGTACTTGTTATTCTGTCATCACCTGAGGAATTGTCTTATAAAATTCCTTCCTTTTTTTTCGCATTGAAAGGCAGTAAGGGTAACTTTTTTGCTGTAATAATCAAAGGGGAACAGGTCAGCAGTTCATTTTGGATGGATCTCACTCACCCAGCTCATTTCCGCACTCTGCCTGGGGAGCTGAGCCTGAGCCTTCAGGAACATGCTCCTGTTCCTGGACCAGTGCTTGTCTCACTCTCCCTGTTGAAGCTATTTATGTTTCAAAAAAGAGATAAAGATTTAATGCCTACATGGGACAGAGTACAACCTTACCTTGAGGAGAGGAGTTCTGCTTCCAAGTCGTGTTCCAAAAATACCTTCTCTTTTTTATCTGCAAGCGGTTTGGGGCAGGTGTGGTTGAGGCCTTAGGTGATAAAGCAAACAGATAATTAATAATTAATTCGGTAAAGAAAAGGGGAATCCCACAAAGCCAATAAAAGAGTACAGTAGAGAAAGAAAAAGTGAGAGACATGAAAAGAATGAGAAACAAGGAAAGTTGTATTCTATTATTTTTCTTTTAATTTCCTACGTAAATATTCCATTTTCCTCACAAACTTTATATTTTACTGTTATCAATGGTGAACAAGAAGTAACCGGATCAGTGTGTGTTCTTTTAGCTTTATTAATTACATAAGATACTTATCTAAAACCCCTCCAGAAACTAACTGATTCATTATCTCAGTTTACAGTGAAAAACTTACATTATTTGTTCTGAATGAGGAATGGCCAACATCCACTTTAAGTATAATGTGAAATATATTACAAAAGTTAGATAAGAAACTACCTTGAAGGTTGATTCTCAGACTGTTAGGATGCAAAATAGCCTTCCTAGTTTCCATGCACAGTAATTGTATGCCAACTGGGTGACAGAAAATATGCAAATAGATATTTAGGTCTGCAATTACCTGATTGAGATGCACAGACATGGGAATGGCTTAATCAGTTTAGGAAAGCAATTACACATGCATTTTATGAACTGCATAGCTTAACTTCACAGAAATCAGCTTCTTGAATTATCTAATCTGGGGCCGGTGACTGTTCTGTGATATATGCAGTATTAGTTCATACCCTTAAGATTCCTGTATTTTGTTCAATATATCTTATATCTTTCATCCTCGGAAAGTTTCCAGCTGTGCTTTTAAAGATGAAAGAACAAAGCTATGGGAAGATGATTGTATCAACCATATTATTCTGTTTTATAAATCTGTAATACATGATTATAGAGTGGCTGGAGCTAGTCCTGAAGCAAAACCTCCATGGTGGTCTTTTATTCAGACATAGCCAAGTCTATGTCTTGCATTGCTCGACATGGATCCAGGAGGATCTAGAGGAACGGACATTCGTCATTCATAGGTCAGCTGCTCTCTCTAACTTGGATGCTTTTGCTACCTTCTAATGTCTTCCAGCCCTGTTTTCTCTCTGAGATCAGAGGAACTTAGTGAATAGCATTGTTTAAATGAACTCAGCAGACACGGCTTCACAAGGTAACAAGGTAATTGTATCAGTAAGTTATCAATCCAAGGGAACACCACTTGTGCTCACAATGGGAAATAAAAAGGACAGAGCTTTTGTCTTTGGGGCTTTTTAGAGTGGAAAGCATTGAAAGTGTCTAAAGATGCAGGAGTTGAAGAAATTTCTGCTTATTCCATTGTCAAGTATGACTCACATGCACAAGAAATTAGGGACCCACTGACTCATACCGACTTGCATCCTACCTGTTCAGATTTCATCCAGGAATACTTTATAATGCTGTTAGAATAACACTTCTATGTTTATTAATATGGCAGTAAATATTGGGTGTTACTACAGCTTTCTGAATATAAATGCTATGTAACAACTACATTTTTCCTGATGTAGGAGGAACGTATGTCTATTTACCAGCTGTTAATTCCTTGGCTAGCTAGATTTGTGCAATGTTTTACATTCAAGTGAAATTATTAATAGGAAATAGTTGAGGCTCTTGGAAAATTTTCATCTCCTTTTATTTACTCTTTTTGCTTTTTTCAGAATACTTAAGTTTTGCCATCAAATCACTACAATTATGAATAACTTAGCATTAATTAATATATCAGTGTAAATAGATATAAAAACTGAGTGGAATGCCCATTTCAAAGATTTACATATTACTCATTGAGGTTGATTTACCATAGTTTCGTATGTTCGTGAGTTCATTTTACTTCTGTAAAATGCAAACATATTCAATGGAGAGCATTTTCATTCAAAACTTAAAGATTTGTTCTCTGATTTATCCCAGTGGAATTTAGGAGCAATTCCAACTCCACTCTAGGAAGTCAAAGGATGTGGCTCTGTCTGGGGCCAGGATAATCATGCCTTTCATAGGTTGGATTAAAGAAAATTACAGACCGCTATCATCAGTATTAACTGTCTTGCCAACGCAGAACTACAGTCGTATAAAAATCTCTCTGAATACTTTGCTGGTACGTCAGCATAAGCACTCTGCAGCTCTCCAAAAATACTAAAATAGATCAACCACTGAGTTTTTGTAAGTTCATCTTCTCTGTGGACTCTAACAATTTAATAAATTTTCTAGTGCCAGCCTGAACTCTCCTTCTAGCTACAGTTGATACAGCACCGAGAGCTCTTCTTATTTTTTTAATGGCTAAATCAATTTCTTTTAGTCTTTGCAATACTGTTAGATCACTCTGCATGACAGTTTAGAGAAGGAAACCTGAAGACCATATGCCACATGGAAACTCAGTCCTTCTCCCTGCCGTTCTCTGCTTGCAAATATAATTGACTTGGCAACGTTTGTTGTCGCAGGTTACCTGGGTCTTCCCACAGAACTGAAGACACGTCTGGGAGCCTCGCCAAACACCTCTCCCAGCACAGCTGAATGTCTGGAAAGGCATGAGGAATTTCCCAGTAGTCTAGTGCAGCTCAGGTACCTCCTGACAGCCCTGTGCTGGCTGGCACAGCTCGGGGTCCTACCAAGGCCACTGGAGCTTCCAGAATTGAAGATCACAATGTGGTAGTTTTAGGCAAAAGTCATGTAATTTTAAAGCACACTCACAGATATCCCCAAACACTTACGCCTGCCTTTGTGACAGCATGCCTTCCTCCTTTACCCCAGAAGATGCACCTCGTGCCATTTTCAAAAATTGTCCAAAACTATTACCATATACACAATAAAAAATCAGACTTCTTGGAAAAGCCTGATGAGAAAAATCCACATTCCACCTCCTTCCCTTTCTCTCAGTGAACTAAAATGAAATAGTTTCCTCCGTCATATTGTGAAAGAGTCAATATGTAATCATAGGAAAGTCTTTATGCAATATTATTCTTAGGGAGCTCACATGAAATGTGAAGTCCTTTTCTACATATTGAATCCACTACGTACTTACCAGAACATCATCTGTGCTCCAGGAAGTCAATGTATCTCACAAAGGGATATCCACTGCTGACTTTGGAGCCTCTGTTGTTCAACCTGTGAGATAGGCGGCTTTTGTCTACTGTGAGAGGCAGAAATTTATTTCCTTTGTAGAAGTTAGGTCACAGATCCTCAAGTGACATAAATTGCCCTGGTTCTGCTGAAGTAAATTCAACAGTTTCCACCAGTTGGAAAGCACATGAAATTGAGATCATTTATTCCATCTGCCTCTGTTCTTAATCCAGGACTCCGCTCTGCTCAGCTGGGATAGAAACTTAACTGAAGAGTAGGGGATCTCAGATGGGGTGAACCTCTGATTTATTAATTTTTTTTTTTTTAAGATGGATAATTACAGGGGTGGGAAAGACTATTACAATATCCAAAATTTGTCAATTTGCCTGTAAAAGGAAAGAATAAGAAGAGCTTCTCTGTCAATATGTATTATATCAAATATTTAACAACCGTTCCTTGGAAACTAGCATGTAAAACAGGACTGTTGATCTTGAATCAAATGGTTTGTATTACTAGATTACAAGTGAAATCTGCAAGTGGCAAAAAATATGCTTAAACAACAGGAAAATTTATGTAGCAATTGCTGTATAATGAGGATGCTCAATAGCAGATAATTGCATATAAAGTACTTTAATGCTAACTACCTACTTTAAAAAATTGTCGCAAAATTGGGTTGATAATTAAATTACAATTATAAGCAAACATGAAACAGTGATTATTCTCAGAAACTTGTATGTTTTATTTTCAAAGTTTTGTAGCTTCTTTTTTCTGTGACTCGTCATGGTGAGGGTTATTGTGCTCCTTGTTTTGTATATCTATATAGTGACTTTTAATCTAGTATTTATATAAAATAGTATACATTTCTGCTAAACTATCATTCATGAATACGGACATTTTTAGCCACACCTCATTTGGAAGCAAAAAAAAGAATGGAAAAAATCTCTTTCATTTATGTGTGCTAAAAGTCAATGAGCTCTCATTAGGGAAAATCCGGTTCAGATATTCCGTGGATGTAAAATGAGATGACTGTTAGAGCTGCACAGCCCAGCAATCGCAGACCTCTGCCTGTTTACTTCTAAGTGAAATATTAGCTGTTGGTCTTGGTGCAGCAGTTTAGCAATACTAGTGTTTTGTTTGGAGTAGATAGATGGACAAAATTGCTCCCCTCAGAGGTGGAAGGATGCTGTGTTTGATACTGAGGATGATGCTGAGCCTCTGAGGAAGACCCAGGAGAGGCAAAAGACAGTGTGTCTGGTACCTTCTTTTATGCAGAGCAAAAATCCAGCTGACTCTGGATCAAGATCACAAGGAAAAAGCCTCTTTCCTTTTTCCTTGCCTTCTGATAAAAAGCCCTGGTCAGTGGCTGGATCTGACCTATGCTGCTCAGCTGTTAGAGAAATAGCTGTTTTGTAGCAAGCCATTTTTAAAGTTGTGACTCACAAGGTGCTTCTGCTTGTTGGGTTTGGCTTTTTAGTGGCAACTTAAAAGACAGCGAAAAATTATTGTTTTGTACTGAGCCATAAGAGACTTCCTGCAAGGTTGTAGTAGTTTTGCTTGTTTCTCTGAACTGGCAAAATTCCACCACCCCACTTCTCCCCCTCCCCTTCCAACTGTGCTTGTTTTGGGTCAGAACATTCCTGGAACTTTAAAGAAAATTTCTATTGAAAATGGAAGCCTTCATCCCCTCTGTTATTTGTTAGTGGGGCACCAGCCTGCATTCCTCCTCTTGCCATGTAGAGTACACATCGTCCATGTGTAGAGCAGATCCACATCCAACAGCCCTGAGTTTTATTCCTAATCCTTTCTGTTTCCCAGTACTGACAATTTTATAAATGTTATTTAAAATAGTGTATTTTTTAAGCATGGACTGTGCAATATTTGGAGTCATGTTGTCTGCCAGCACACGATAGAAAGCTGCAATGCAGGAGATGAATAATCTGCTGTAGAAAGGCTTGTTTCCGTCTATTTTCTCATAGCCCTGTATTCTTGTGTTGACACTTGCATGCGTACGTGTTTTCACAGTGGGGGAACTGCTGCTACAACTCCCTTCTTTTAAGAAGTCTGCAGTCCTTACTCAGCCTTGGAGAGCTAATGCAGCACGTCATTGCTAACAGCACAGAGGAGTTGAAGGTTTCTGCTAAACTTAAAAGCTTCTCTCAGATTATTCATATTCCTCCAATAAGCTTCACCACTTTTACTCAGTGTAAACGAACCTCATCCTTTGAGCTGTGCTCAACATAAATCAAACCTATCACATTACTGTCAATAGGAGTTATTCACACCCATGAAGAGACAAATAGCCCTTTCAGTTCTTTTCATGCACACAGAAATCTTGAAGCATTATTTTAATGCTGCAATTTAATGACAGATCTCATTTGTGTCATCAGACCTGTTCCTCCTTCCACCCTTTCAGATGATATGAAAACCACCCACATTTGCTTTTTTGAAACAGTCCCATAACCAGCAATATGTTACTAGATGTGTCCTTTTCCTTTTTCCTTCCCTTTTCTTCATACAAATACAATATCACAGCAATTTCACTCGTTGTGGAAATAATGCATTTCTCATATTAATCTTACAGGGAAGTAAGTTGTAATTTAGGTACTTACAGCTAACAGCTGCAAGCCTGGAGCCAAAAGGTAACATACTTGGTTTTGACAAAACCGGATGAGTTTTTTCAGAGACAGGGTGGAGCACATGTCTAAGATAAGGTATGTTGGTTACAGTAAGAGAATGTGGGGGATATTATGCATCCCTTCTGGGTCATTCTCCATCACCAGTCTTTCTAGGGTTCCAGATATCACAGATGGAAGTGCAAAGTGAAGCAGTCAAGAGGACAAAGCCCATCTTGGCCCAGGAGGGGGGATATTTGCTGCCAAAGAAGCTGCCTTTAGCTGTCCTGCCTGAGCCTTCTGATGGGGAGGTAAAAGTTTGGTTCTGCAACTTAGGCCTCAAACTTAAATCAAGTTTCTATATCCATTAGTGATGTAAAAGCTCTCTGCCCTAGATGTCCTGAAACATAGAGGTTAATATTTTATTTCATACATGTATCTACATGTCCCAGTGGCTAGAATTAATAGTGTCTTTCTCCTGTTGAACACAGCTGATATGCTTAAGTGGAAAATACTAAGATCTCCAGGAGCACGTCAGCACTCTGTTTCTGTGGGAAATCTTAGCAGCCCTGATTGCTTTGTGCAAACTCAGTCTGTTGGGAGGCAGGATTCTCTGTGGAGCCTTGCAAACTCATCACATCAGCTGTCACTCTGTGAAAATACAAGTGAAAGCACCTGTTTCAGTCTCACAGTCCCTGACATTGCAGGGGTCCACTCCTCACGTAAAAACACAAATGGGTAGCCCTGGTAGAGGTTCCAACAATCTCAGTTTTATTTATAGATAATCTGGTTTATTCATTTATTATCCCTGTTTTTTTTTTAAACATAAAACATTTTTGGTTGTGAAAGAGAACAAACACAATCCCTTGTGGAAGACAGTACAATAAAATGAATCAGTGTGCAAGTAAAGTATCCTTTGGTTGGATGCTCTTTTATTTGGATGCTTGTGATAGGAATCGTTGTCTTTCTGCTCTGGTCAAAGATTATTTCATTTTCTCTATCTCTCCTTTTCCTCCTTCCTCCTGGACACTCTCCATTAGCACCATCCAAATCCCTAACATTGCATTAGATGCTCATTTTATTTATAATTAAGTAGTGATGCAGTCGTATGTATTGTTGCATTTGATATGTTGGAAAGCTGGAGATTCTGAGCAGGGTGCATTAAGGTTAATTATCTAATAATTTACAGTATAAAATGCAGCTGCAGACACTTTGATTTTCACTAATTGTGGCATTGAACAAAGTAAATAAGAATTTGCTCATATTCCAGCACTGTGACTGTGAAAAAAAAAACCCTTATGGAATTTATGATGTCCTTTCTCTCTCCTTGGCTTCTGTGGCACATGAGCAGCCTTCAGTAGGGTGTCATCCAGAGTACTGGAATCTTACCATATTTGTTTTATAATGATTTTCCTTTCTTAATATAATTCAGATGTCAAATGCAGACCAGATGACTTTTATTGCATTATAGGATATCAAACCTGTTATGCTATAAAGGCAATACTAATAAAGTTTGATGGTGTTGGAAAGACAATTTTGAAGGTCTGAGGACGAAGTGGAAAGATGTAAAGCCACAAGCATGAACTGAGAGCTACAGAAACTCTTGAGTACAGGATCTTGGTCTCTTTTCTGAGTCTATACAACAGCATATGGTCCCGGGTCTCCAGGTGGTATAAATTTGTATAGCTTCACTGAATTCATAAAAATCGGCAGATCGCTAAGTGTGAAAGGAGACATGCTTAATTGTTCTAATATGTCTATGCCAGTCATCCTCTAAGTCTGCTGGCATCACTCTGTGTGTTTCGTGATAACTGAGATCAAAAGTGCAGCCCTCACTCACGGTCATCCTCTTGAAGATATTCTCAAATCAAGGAGTATGGAGAGCTAACATTTCCGACTCCCACTTCATGTCTTACCAACGGCTTTTTTTAGCGATTTGCAGATGAATATAATCAGCTCAGATCTATATAGGACAGCATGGAGCAAAGGGACTGGGAGAAAGCATATTGAGCAAAGGCAAATATCTGCAAGGGAAAGGGTGACAACCTACAGACCAGCCTCTGTACCTGTCCTGTCTTACCTCCAGAAAAAATATGCAGTATTTCATGTTGCTGTGATAACTCACTAATATCTTCCTCTGTCAAAAACAGGTGTTTTAGTTCATTGGGGGTTTTTTATGCTAGAAGTATCATTTGGAGTGTAAATGTTCCACGACATTTAGCAGTGTGATTTCCTATATATTAGCTCAAATCTTGATATAGTTTTCCTCTTAATTCTTCTATCATTAATTTTACCTCTTTGCATAGCACCAGTGCAAGGATTTTGTGTCTCTGAATCCCTGGCTAATCCACCCTTCTATACAGGAGTGAACTTCATTCAAGAGTTTTGGGAAGGGGCTTTTTGGATTTTTACAGCTTTTTTTTTTTCTGGTGCTATGTTGAGTGGCTGAGGAAGAAATTAGGATATTTTTGGATACTATAAATAAATACCACTCACACAATGCAGAAAGCTAATGCATCTCTTTTGTTAGGTGTAAACGGTGTGCAAAAGCATTAAATGCATTTAATAAATATTAATGTTTTTAAGAAAGAGCCTCACCAGCTTTCCAGATTATCTGAGCTCAGGTAAAAGCAGCACAGATCAGCAGTGAACAGCAGAAACTGAGAAACACCTCTCCTCAGGAGACATCATCCTTTCTTTACAGAAAGGATAAAAAGATCAGACTTCAACATTTCATGCTGCAGATGGTCAAATGCTTCGCTTTCTTTTTCCTATAATTCTTTTTGGTGTTCAAAATCCATTCAGAAATTTTCCATTAAAGGTTTCTCAAAAGTTTCAATCCAGAATGAAATAGGCATTCTTCTTTCAGCTGGATTCCAGTCTAATAATTTGAATTAAAAACTCGAGTCCTTTCAATTTCTCGCATAGGAAAAAGGGGGTTATTTGGGGAACAGGTTCCCCTCACTGCTACCACTATCTAACATTTCTTAAATTCTTTTAAAGAAGGTTGTAACAAAGTGAAAGAGAGAGTGTAAAGATATTTTTCTTTTCTTTCTTTTTTTTCGTCTTCTTTTACTGCAGGAAAACTTGGCAGAAAGCAAAAAGGGATGAGGAACTGGGGCTGGCTAAGAATGCATACTTACTTATTAATATTTTTAAATACTTTGAATTAAAACACTTTACTGCTAATAAGAGGACAGATTTGGAGTTTTTTGGATCTTACTTGCTTTAGACCTTTTCCTCCAACATTTTCTATGGGAAAGACTTGGGAAAGTGAGACAAGGAGGAGCTCTTAATTGTTTTTAATTGTTCATAGGCTCTTAATTGTTCATAATTCCATCAAGAATAGGAAGAGGAAAAGAGGAAATATTTTAAAAGAACAGGGGAAGCAAATCCAAAGAAGCCTGGGAATTTAAGAGCGTTATTTTGTGTTCCACCTGTGATCCCAGCCCCATGCCCCCAGCAGCCTGCACGCCCCGCTTGACTGCCTGGGGCTCAGAGCCGCTCCCCGGGAGGATTCTTGTGGTCCAGCCTGGCCCAGTGGAAGCCACACTCCCTCAAACCAATCTCTGTTATTTACACACAGAGTAACAAGCTGGGTCCCATAACCCTTCATCACTGTGAGAAGTGCTTGCACACCCAGCAAGCCCAAGATGACAACAAATGCAACTCAGGGTAAAGAGATGAAGATAAAGCCTTCCTAATACGCACACAAAATTAAATATGTACAGTGGTATTTTACATAAGTAAAAGTTAATTAGAAAAAATAATCCCGAATGTATATAGGGAGCCTTGAAAACTGATAAAACCTTTGTTTTCACATATAATAAAGCTTTCACTATTGAGGGTCAAAAGCCAGTAATTCATGAAGATTCATTCTAAACAAAATTGTTAAACAAAGGGTGATCTATTGAGAAGAGACCTTAACAAACCAGGCAGTCACTTCATCTTTAAAATACTGTTGTTGCATCCAGTGTTGAACTGTGCAATCTTTATATTTAAAGGGAAATCAATATCATTGATTAAACAAAATAAAAGCTGCTCCATAAGAAACTATTACTAAATCTGGCTGTTGGAAAAATACATTGTTTTTAAATCAAACTGATAAAAATCAGTGTGAGTTTCTTATAGCTAAACATGATGACTAAAATGTACAATAAGAAGCAGACAATTACACATTTTATCAAGAAAACACATGCCACTAGTTAGAAAAAGCTTTCTTATGTCCTTCCTTCTTTCTCATGCAAACAGCTCTCTGCAGCAAGCAATTTGCTTGGGGCTTTTATTTAAGTGTAACATTTTAATGGATTTTTTTTCCTCTTCCAGAGATGCATACAGCAGTCAATCAAATTAGTGTCAAAATCCTAACTGCAATAAAATAGCCAGTTTAGTACAACTCTTGAAGGCACAGCCTTCTGTATGTCTTCATAATATGGTTGTGGGCTTCCATTCAGCAATACTTACACCAAACACCTTTTATATTGGAAAGAAATTTAGCGGTGCCAGTATTGCTGACAGAACTAAAGGGCTATTTTTCAATTTTAGTAGCACCATTCCACCCTAGCACTGAATTTCTGTTGTAATAGTTTTATCGGTCTTATAGAAGCTGACATTAGATAATTAAACTGGCATCCAGATCACCAATGTAAACGTACAATGGTATATTTAAAGGCACAGAATAAAGTAAATTATGACCTAGGCTGACATAAACCAAAATTTTGTATGCAAAGTAGTTTCTCATAAATTTGTTTAAGGAGGCTCTTCATTAAAGTAACACAGTTCCTTTAAAAAACTCTGTCTGTCAAAGATACTTCAATTATCTTTATTTTACATTGTTTTTCTTCTAGAAATAATAGTCAAGAAGGTGCTTGGAATGCTTTTATCTGAAGCAATAAACCTCCAGGATGTTCAAGTATAATTAATTGCATTGCTTAAAAGTAAGGGCTTCTAGCAGAATATACGGGCCTTGACATTTTTGTTATGCATAAACTCTACTAGGCTTATGCCATAATTAAGCATCAGGATTATATTTTCATTACATTTTTAAAATTTTCATTAAAACTAGAATAAGGAAAACTTACAACAAAAGCTAACGCTTGAATAAAAGTGATGACACATTCCAAGACTGAGGTATATAAGAACTGAGATGATAATATTATAAATACATTTCTTTAATATTTGTCAGAAGAGCTATTAACTTGAAATTTTAAAAAAGACAGTAAATGCTCCAAAAAGCAAGCCAGGGTTTTGCACTTTGCAAAGTAATAATAGCAGAGCCTTCTTTTATAACACAGTTAAATCAACACAATTTGCTTCTGAGTTATAAAGCAATTAAATGTTATTAGGCAGCTGCACGGATGGACTTGGTTACGGCCCAGTTTACAGCACTGCAAGGCAAAAAAAGATCTCATCAGGTTTTCACAGGAGACTTTACATGTTAACGAACTTCTCTTTGCATCTTAGGGAAGGGTGAGATAGCACCACGTGAAAAACCTGCAACATAACACACGCTGGTGTCTGTTTTGCCAGATGTTGCTGCTGCTGCTGTGCTTCATAAAAGACAATAAGACATGGTTTATTTTTACCCGAGTCAGACAGGCTGTGGCTTTGAACAGGGGGCTGGATCCTAAAGACCTTACACAGCTGAATTCAAAGGTGTTGGTGAAGACAGGAAAACAGGGGAGAGCTTAAGCATTGAGCTGAACAAAGCATTTCCAAAGGACTCAGATTTCCAGATCACCACTGGCTGGTATTTTTCAAACACTGGCTCGAAGATTTCTAGCAATCTGAATTTCACCAGGGTTTTTTATATATACTAGCTATAACCTTGAGCTCTTAATAAAGGGGTTTAGCTGCTTACCCTGCAATGTTATTTTTCTACTTTTAGTCTTCTATTTTGTCCTTTAATCTGTCTGTTTAGATGTGGACTACATACAGATTATGATCCAACATTATGATTTCCATTAGAAGTAGGATATTTTTCCTAATATTATATCAGTAATAACTTTCCTTGTCACATAAGGTGCCTCTCTCTGTTATAGTCCTTACAGCACTTACAGTGTCTCTCAAGTAAGAAAATATCTATTCCCGTAAGTAAGTAGAGTCCTTTATAAGCTACCTTAGCCTGAATTGCTTACTGTCAGGAGTGTGGTAGTAGTCATAGCTCTGTCAAAGATGTACCGATGTGCATACCCATGATTTTATTTTGGCCATTGAAGACACTGAGCAATGAGCTGATGGAAATAGGGAAACAAGCTGGATTCCTAGTTGGAGCTGATTTTCTGTAACCCCTTTCTGTCCTGTACACCACATTCTTTGCCTTCTCTAATCTTTATCCCCACTCTTTCTTTCAGTGTACAGCTCTAAAGGAGGGTGGCCTTAGCAAATAGACTAAAGATTATCGCAATAATCTGCTATTTATTTAAGACTGGGTTATCCATGGTTACACAACACATGCGGAAAACCTTGGCACACGGCAGTGAGTTCAACTTTATGAAAGCAGTCAGCAGGATGCAAGGGGGATGCTGAGCTCATCAGTGACTCGATATATCTTTGTTAACAATCAGGACTAATTTTATTCATGTGCTTTCTTCATGTTGGAGAATGAAGAATTACCAACCGAGTTCCATGAAGTGCAGCTTTTCTAAGCTGTGGCCACATACTGAATGCCTGAATTATCCAAGAAGGACAAAACAAACAAATTTCTTTATCACCATGTAATGAAAGCAAGTGCCAGTCCCACTAGACAGAAAAGCCCTAGTAGAAGACAGTTCTCTGTGTCCTTGTTTTTAAGTCTGTTAATTCGACTTCCATTGTATAGGCTCTGCAGTCTTTCTCATTAAGAAAAGATGTGATGCTGAAATGTCATCAAATCTCAGTTTGGAGAAAGTAAATACAGTTGAGTTTCAGTTTAGAAATAGGCTGTCTATACAGGTTTCAGATCCGTATTCAATAGAAAGTATCTCACTCTTCCTGAGAAATTGCAGACACAGTAAATGAAAGGCTTTAGCCAAAGTCTGGTGAAAGCAAGTAAGACTATTTTAGCCATGTCAAATGTAAAGCAGAAATAAGCAGAGCTGGCCCAGTTCACAGATCAGCAGGTTAGACTCTTGTGAATCAGCCTCTGTATTTGCAAGTACATCTTGCATTTAAAGGGGTTGAACAGCTATCCTGAACAAGCCAGCTGTGGGTCTGGGAAGGAGCCAACTCCCCAATTCAGTCCCAGCATTCATGCTTTACTGGCCACGTAACTACAGGGGATATTTGCCCTCTGCCCCCAGCTGCTGCTCCCTGGAGTAAAACTTGCTCAGGCTCCAGCTCTGCTTGCCCGGGGACCACCCCGCACTGCTCTGCACAACAGGCTGATCCAAATACACTAAGCCATCCAGGACCAAAGATATAAAGTATATAAGTTAGGGGTGCACTAAAAATGTTTAATGCATTTGCTCAGGAGAAAAGTGCCTTAACTATGGGATAGCATAAACCTCCCAGACACTCCTCTGAAATTCATCTACATTCATTTAAGGTTATTTTACCCCTAAACAGAGCATTCACACTGAGACTTTAACATACTGTTTCACAACAAAGACATGGGATGCGTAAGGCAGTGTAAATGGACGTCCTTACCAGTGTCTCAAATACACGTAGCTGCTTACAATTTCCACATATTTCAAGACAAATCATCCACTCCACTGAGAGTTCTGCAAAGTTGTAAATATGCAGAAAATTGAGTGAGAACGAATCAAGCTGAAGTTCCAGTATGAAATATGTATGACTTTTCTCCCACGATTTCTGTAGAAGTAATTCCATTATGGGTTTGGATATGACTTTTACTGAAATCATAAGGGTGAATTCATTTACCCCATCCGTAGAAATCTGAAATTCAAGATTACATTTTAGAAGTCTTTTCACACATCACTTCATAGTACAGACAACTTTCATGGAATCATAGAATCATTTAGAATCATTTAGAATCATAGAATATCAGATTGGAAGGGACCTCAAGGATCATCTAGTCCAACTTTCTTGGCAAAAGCATACCTAGGTTGGAAAAGACCTTTAAGATCATCGAGTCCAACTGTTAACCTACCGCAGTTAGGTAGGTTAAATCCACCGCAAAACCGCTACATCTACACATCATTTAAATGCCTCCAGGGATGGTGACTCAACAACTTCCCTGAGCAGCCTCTTCCAATGCTTACTTTCAGTGAAGAAATTTTTCCAAATAGCCAATCTTTGTGGAGGGAGTTTCATATATCAGGTAAGACGTTGTATTTTAATGTTCTGTTGGACACATAGATCATCTGTTGCATAGATCAGTTCTGGCCAGAACACTGCAATAAAGCATAGGTTGTGTGGTTAAGGCCATATTATCAAAAAGAAAACCCAGTA
Source organism: Tringa tobata (assembly GCA_033628505.1). Taxonomy (NCBI): domain Eukaryota; kingdom Metazoa; phylum Chordata; class Aves; order Charadriiformes; family Scolopacidae; genus Tringa; species Tringa tobata. Next base: position 4,108,020 of record JAHREE010000216.1, read on the forward strand.
GCAGAGGCTTTTGTCACCTCATTCATGCACTTCTTTAACCTGCTTTATTTCCAATCCAAGCCTCAGCAGTCAGTTGTGTTCCTTTTATAGCAAAAAATCCCCAAAGGCTTGCAAATTAAGTCACCAAGGTGAGTCTAAGTGTGTCTGGTCTCAATTTGAACTGTCCCTTCTCCAGCTCCCCTCACACCGATGGCTTTTGTAACCGTCAGACCCTACCTGTGAGCTGGGTTGTACTGAAGTAGAACCAGGTTTTAAGCACTTGGAGCTCAGCCCTCACTTAGTGCATTAATTTATTTATGTGGCTTACAGGTATTTCTGTAGCCTATGGAACCATAGTAATGAGCACACAGCTAAGAAAAACTCTGCTAAACTGCACTGTTGAATTCTGTAATATTTTTGTAAACTAGTAGCTGGGAAAAAAGCCGGGAGCAAAGAAACGTCCCTGTGCTGTCTGGTTCTCACTGTCTCTGTGACCAATTCTAGAACTCTCCAACTTCAAAGAGAAAAAATACATACTGTTGGTGTAGTACATTTTGGATTGCCATTGAACACATAATGTTTAAAGGGCAGGCATTGTTTTACTACAACTGTTACAGTTGTAGAGATTTGAATTTAGAGTCCGGCCATAAATTAAGATGATTTAATCCTGTTTCATTTCAGGTCCTCAGTTCTGGTTTTTACTTACATAGCTAGCAAGGATATCCAGTCTCCTCCCATCAAAAACTCATGTTACAGGCAAATTAAATACAGTAATATGACCCATACTGAAATCCATTCAAAATTGTCTCTGAAGTACTGTTTAAACTACATTTTAACCACAGTGCTATGTTCAAGGCCAGTGACCTGGCAGCTCATTGCCACCTAAATTAATCTTGCTTACAAAACAGTTCCTAGCAGTATAGTCATATTCTGCAGTATTACAACTTCACCCAGACTTACATTTATAAGTCTAAACGGGGACTCCTTATCTGTTGGTAAAGAATAAGCATCTAGAAACCATGATGCATAAATACATAAATAATCCAGTTCCTAACCATTTCAAAGATAAATGCCAACCACTCGCCTCAATCTGTGTAGACAACATCAGACAGAATGCCAAAGGGAATTTGTGTATTCCCAATGCTAGTATGAATTTTGAGAAAGCATCTTTAATACATGAAAGGATAATATATTTTGTAACCCACTCCATGCTGGTACTTCTGCACTGGCAATAACCTTGGTTATTTGGGGGAATAAAAAATATACGAAACGTTTAGAGATGATAAAACAAGTATAGATTTCCAAAGCCTATATAATGACTCAGATGTATCAAATCTAGTGTATCTCAAGATAAAACACAGGACTAGACTGTCCTGTGTCCTGTCCACAGGAAGGATTGAAATGTAGACTCTCACTCTTGCAGAGTCCAGTCAATCCCACTATGTACGTGACAATACTCTGCTTCACCACCTGAGTCATGCCCCATCCACAAAAGAAATTAAAAACCCATCCAGGTCAGGAGGTCAGATTGAACTGACCGGACAGACTTTGTGCTCCTGTTTCTCTGGGTATTTTCTGATGTGCCCCTATGTGAGGTAAATACTTTTTTTTTCCAAGCTGTGTCTGAACTGCAGGTTTGAACCTGTGTGACTGTGGTACTCTTGATGTAAGTTGAGCTTTCCTTTCTTTATACCTCTTTGTGTAGGTGTAAGGTCTTTCAGTCCATGTGAGATCACCGTGAAGATCATTGCTTAAAANCCACCAGGTGGGCAATGAGGAGTACACCCAAATGAGAGCAGGCTCACCAACGCTGACTGGAGATCTTGACGTCCTCTTGAGATCAGCTCCTTTGGTGCTCAAGAGGAAGAAGCTCTACCCTGTGAGAACTGCCTTGGGAGAACTGTCGTTATCTCTAGTCCAGCAACAGGGCAGGGAACTGCCACGAGTCCCATCCTGGGCATTGCTCATCTTCCAGCCAAGAGCCCGAGGGGGCTGGGAGGTAGGTGGCTGTGGCATAGCAGCTAAAGCAACGTCTGCTCCCATAACCCCACCTGGACTAAACGGGGATGTGTTTTTAATATTTATTATCTTGTCATATCCCTTCCTTTGTTAGAAGACAGCAGATTTTTTATGAATACTAATGTGAGTCATCTTGACTTTGTCCTTCTCTGAAGGCAGGGTCTGGTGCCTAAATCCACCCAGACTATTACAGTTCAGTCAGAGACTCCTGGGAGAGAGGAGGAGATTTCAACTTTGAGCAATGTCCTTAGTTTAGCACAGCAACAAAAACTTGGTTGGTTGATTGCATGTCAAATTACTTTTTAAAGCATTACCTATCCCTGTAAAGTCTCTTCTGCTGGTGCAACAAAGAATTAAGCAGACATAACCTCAGATGTGGACGCAGGTGATCTGTGAAAGAAGCAAGGAAGGAAGCAAGATCTGTGAAAGAAGCAAGGAAGGAAGCAAGATCTGTGAAATCACTTCAGCTTTTAGCATTATATGTGTGCTTAACTGTCAGCTGGATCTTGTCCTGCTTACATGTGTAACCAGGATGTAAAGACTATGCAGGATCTGACTTACAATTATAAATAACCATGGGATCTTTTTTAGAGTCTTTATTTTACCTGTACCAGAAAGATTACAATACTCAAGAATTTCTCCAGTAGGCTGGTTTGCCTTTCACAATTCAGAAGCCATAAATAATGCCTATACTTTTCAAGACAGTTTAAGTCGGATTTGGTATACCATCAGTTTAAATCTCACTCCAAAATTGAATCAATCTTTATTCAGCTTCAAAATGTGCTAAATTGTTCAGATATTCTAAAACTCCTCTTCCTTAAGGCTTTTGAGTGAAAGTCTACATTTATTTAATAAAGCAGCCAGGATTTACTACACCAGTAGTGGTAAGCACTTTTTACTTTCCTCAAGATAGATTAGAGTTGACTGTATACTTTTTTTGCTACAACTGCACAAGTTTACAAGTCACAATTGAATTACCAAACTGAGGAAAAGAAAGATTATTCCTGTGGGTGCAATGCAGGTTGCAGACTTGTTTTCTTTTAAAGAAGGGTTTAAAGAATTAGCAATAAATGTTATCAACTGCAGCTAGGAAATGATGCTGACTTATTACTTTCTGGGGACCCTAAGGGGCATCATGAAAACCAAATTCCTTAGCTGAGCTTTCCAGAAGAAAAAGAAAAAAATCTAACAATGCCTTTTGAACACCTTAAACTCAGATTTACTATAGAGAAAAAGACAAAGCTTATAGGCATCCCTAGCTTGCCCCTGAAGTTGCATGGCTCTACGGTGTTTGAACGCTTACTGACTTATTTACTACTTAAACAATATGTTCCCATTCTCACTAACAATGTATGAGATGAGGACGTTTCTATTGACAATCATCCAGAACAGGGAAAGGCAGCCAACTTTCTCACCTTCAGCGGAAACCTCCAGCGAAGCTCTAATAGCCAAAAGGAGCACCAGGAAAGGCCATAGCTATTTCACACCGCGTTGGGGTGAACAGTCCACTGATCCAGACGGACATTACTTCTCTGAAGATTTTCCCCTTGTTATCTACCACGAAATAACCTACTGGCTTTAAGGTCTGGAAGACACAAACTCAGGGCAAAGAAGAAACTTTGATCTGACTCTTCCATATATCAGTTGGGTGGCCCTAACTTTAGGCAATACCGTGATGTTCCAAGAGACAAAGGTGTTTTCCAAAATGCTTTTTGAATGTTATATTTTGCAATTTTTACAAGTGCTGTCACACATTAGGAGTTTTTTTCTGCATCTAAAGGAAAACAATATTGCAAGCCATAATTTTTTTTCTCTATGAAATGTACTCCTGCATTTTGTCCAGCTCTACCAAGCAGTCTTTAATGTTGAAAACCTTGGACTATATGCTCAGTAAAATTTCTCATCTCGGGGTGAGTTTTTGACAAATCATCAGAGTTTAGAAATGCTCACAGTTGTTATCTTGCATGCCATCATTACTGCAAAACCCACTTAAGCCAACTCTATATCTTAGCCTGGACTGATACTGACAAGCAGAAAAAACTCTCACAGCCTTTTCCACGAGCTGTATGTGCATAATATTGAATAAAACTTAAATAAATTGGGGACTTGGATTGCAGCCTGCGTGTCAGAATTTTAAACTCAACATATTCTCTGTTTCTAACATTGTTACCCGATCAAAGTTATATACCCTCAGCTGTCTCTCAGAAACCTGAAGAAAAGCGTCTTCCATACTCATTCAGTTAAGTAATTCCTGTACAAAAAGTACATGACAGCTGAATCCTGCTCAGTGAATCACTGTTTACAACAGACTAAACCTAGACTATCTCTCTTAACCTGTATTGAATTCAAGACAACTAAGATAGATGATCTTGGAGTTATCTTCTTCAGAAGCCTTTATTATTTTTGTAGGAATCCATTTAAACAGTCCACAAAAACTAAAACGCATGATGCCACTGCAGAATTCATTTCTCTTATACAGCAGTGACTGCCTTAATAATCCTGTGGTTTAGGTATTCATTCTTCACGTCTTTTCATTATTTGGATCACAGTTTTGCTTTCTAGAAATGAACCAGAGCTTATTTCTCCCAAAGAAATGAGAAATGAGGTGTCCTTAAACAGGTTACATGTGCATCAGATTATCTCCTGCCTTTCTAGCTATAAATCTGCCTTGCACTGGGTAGTTCCCCTGTGCACTGATGGCTGCAACTGCTCTGTGGGACTTTTTGCAATCGCCAGGCCCAGGGTTGAACAACTTCTCAGGCAGTTGGTTACTGTCTTTCTTCAGCACCCACAGAAGCTTCTGGTTGTCTTACCTTATTTAAAAAAAAAAAAAGAAAAAAGAAAAAGAAAAAAAAATTGCTCAACAAGACCAAATCATGCAGTGGTTGGTTAACTGAGCCTGCACCAATAACTGTCGAACTAAGGCAACGTGTTTATCTATATTTCGATATTGATATTGATTTCCATATCAATATTTCTGGTTGGCCACAAGTCCACAGAGAGGAAAGGAATGCAGGGAGTGCAAAGGGGGAAAGGACAAATGTCTCTCTTCCTAAGCTCAGCAGGGACTGATAACACTTCTCGGCCAGACAGTCAGCCAGTTCTGAGTGTCTGACACGATGACCGGAATCTATGAAAAAGCTTAAACAAATAAAATAGATTATCACCGACATCATATCCTAATATGGAAGGAAGTAGTAGCTGAGGGTGCAGGTAGAGTCAGTCTGTAGGCACAAAGAAAAGCATCTTTTATGTTAAAGCTGGACCCCATCTTCTACACCCTGACACTAAAGTGTCAAAGGTCTTCATGAAAATTTCACTGAACTTGAATAGTAATATGAGCCTCTAGTAAAATCTTTAAGCCAGGTGTGCTTAATATGGCTTGGGTTTTCTCAGCAGAGGAAATGTGCTGTGTTTTATTAGCCCTGAAGATGAAAACACTGTTCCCCATGACATTGAAGATATATTCTGAAATAAAAAAAACACAGTACATGAAATTATCATGCAGACCTTTCAACAGACAGTTTTGTATGCTTTACCAAACCAATTAATGTGATAAAAGTAAAAGGAAAATCTTTGATTTCTGTTAAAAAAATAAAGGAAAGTGAGAGTTTTGGAAATATGGTCATCCAAAAAATATGAATGAACTTCCAAAATTGTATAATTTTTATCCAAATGAAATCCTGGTGACAAATATCATTACAGAGGAGCCTGAACATTTTATTTTCAAATGCTTATTTCAAAAGCTCAAATGTTTTAGTTCTAATTCTTTCCCTTTTCTATTTGAACCAATCTAATCTTTCATATAAAGAGTTTAAAATTAACACAGCAGCTTTTTGATTTAAAACAATTCTTTCCTTTTATTTGAAAAAAAAAGAAATGTTCTAATGCGTCTGCTTTTTCCAAACAGTAATTGAATTCAAATGGCGTTTCCTGGTAGGAAATCATTTCAAGTAAAATTTTGCAACCTGCTGTAGGTGGGAGCATTGGGAAGGGCGGTCAGGTCTGCCAGGCTGCTCGAGAGCCACACCGAGCCCTGATCCTCCAGGAAAATGCTCCGACGCCAGCACTACCCTTCCTCTCCTGGAAAAGCATCTCACCAAAAGCCACCGTATCGGCTCCGCCAGGTGAGGCTGCCCGGTGGCTGTTTCTGCCGCCGCACAGTGGGAATAGCAGCATAATGAGGTGTTACACTGTTGTACTGCGCGTCTGAGCTGTTTGCAGGTATGTGGGAGAGACGCCAGAATCAATTTTCCTCCTTTATGTTTAGTTGTGTAGTAGAGCACAGATGTATCTTTATTTTCATTTGCTTTGCTAGTTAATTGCATGCCTTCAACTTAAGAGAAATTTAGCCTTGCTGTATACTTAGAAGAACTTTTTCTTAAATTTATTTTCAGACACCGGTTATTTTAAAGATTGCCTTTGTTTGCCATATGCTCACTGTAAATAGACCTTCGTTTGCAAAGAAAGGAATAAAATAAAACCCAAACCATTGATTTTTATATTGAGTAAAACTCCAGGACAGCTAACAGCAGGCCTGACTCTCAGAACACTGCTCTAAGACTTCGACAGATGAACCCCCAACACTTGAGTCAATACAGACCCTCCATCGGCGGGCAGGTCTGCTCCCCTCGGCAGAGCTCTGCTCACGATGCCCAGGTGCCGTGGAGAGCTGCCTCCTTTCAGCATTCAGACCCTACAACACATTTAAATGTCCTCACAAAGAGATTAGAGTACAATTTTTGCCTTGTGTCAGCAGTAATTCAGAAATCTCCATACTCTCACCTTGTTTTCAGGTGTGTCAATGGTCATACACACATTTGCCCTTTGCAGCAGAACGCCCCAGGGATGACAGACCTGCTTTGTAGGAGTAAATCCAGGCACACGTGTAAGTACAGAGATAAAGCTGTTTTATTTGCCGATCTCCAGTGCTCTGCACTACACTTCTACATCTAGTTTCCTCCAGCAGGATTAAAAGCCATCAGATTACAATACGGTGGCCTTAACAGGATGGGTCAGTATCATGCACTGTAGAAAAGTATTACGCATATAAGCAGAACACATTTAGGCAATTCACTGAGCTGGATGACAGGTCAAGAATGTATTTAGGTTAAGTCAAGTTTGTCATTTTCCTCCACTCTTCTTGTTTTTTATGCCCACATCAGATACTGGGAAAAAAAAAAAACCAAAACAAAAAAAAATGAACACCCCCCCGCATCCCTTTTCAGAAATGAACTTTTCTTAGATCATTGCAGATCACTTTTTTTTTTTTTGCAGCTAAGCTGAACCACAAGGCAAAGGAAAAAAGGAAGAAAAAAAAAAGGAAAAGAACCTGTTAAAAATGATGCAACTGGCTTTTCCCCTTCCTCCAGACTGTGAAGATTAAAATAGTGATTGCTTCCATCAAATGCCTTAGATCCCAGCTTTCACTAAACAGACTATTCAAGCCACATTTCCATTATTCTCATCATCACTTATATAACGGTGACTGATTTTATCATTATTCTTTGTATGCATTCCCCCTAGTGCTCCAGGGTAGGAAAGGATCCCCCCCCTGCTCCTAACAAGCAACAGATAAATAACTTTAGCTCAGTGTCTAAGACAATGTCTTTTCTCCAAGGAGCCTTTTCCATCTGGACAGCAATAGTACAAAAAATGTGTTGTTGTGGCATGTGCCAGCAAATAAATTCTGTCATGGGGGATCTTCATTTATTTACATTGAGTCATCTGCTTAACATTGTCTCTAGAAGACAAAGAGTTTGCATATTATAAAGAGCTCTTACAATATGAAGGACAACTGTAATGAATTGCTGAGGTAAAACATGTTACCAACTCAGAAACCCTTATAAAAGGAGGAGAACATATATCTGCTGCTCTGCTTCAGCCCATATCTCATGTTAATGGTTCAGTTTCCTTGTTGTGATTATGACATACTGCTTCTTGCATTTATCTTCTCTAGCCTAAAACCTGCTTATAAAAACACTATCTGTACTGCAGATGTGCTCCTCTGGGGGCTCGCACAAAAAAAAGAAAAAAAAAAACAGAGAGTTGATAGCTAATTGTGAGTTCCTTGGGGCATTTAAGCTGTCCTGTCATTGCATTCACCTTTCTAGAAACAGACATCTCAATAATATGGAAGAGGAAACGTGGAACCGCCATTCACTCCCAAAAACATCCTTTGTTTTTTAAAAAAATGCCTTGTGTCAGAAAAAGGAGCAATCCAGCAAACTGAGCAGGACCAAGCACCAGCCATGGATGAGGTGGGACTCTAGGTCTGGCACCGGTCACTTCCCAGACCCTGTCTCCATTTCCTCAGCAGTAACACTGAGGTTGCAATATTTACGCTGCCGTGACCTGGCCAAAGTAATTTAATTAACACTCGGAAAATGTTCCGATACCACTTGAAAATTACTTAACACAAAACAAATACAAAACATTGCTTTAAAAAAAATACCGTGTTTTCCTTCTCTGTGCTTCAAAGTTAGTTTTTCCTTTTTATGTAAAGACAAAACTGCTTGTGAAATGTTCAAAGCTACTTCAGTGCCTGTTCCAAGAAACACTTCTGTTACCCAAGAGTCCTTTAAACGGTATCTTTTTTGGCTCCACAGTCATTTGGCACATACGGCATCTACAGCCTAAACCCTTCCTGGCAAATAGGATTCAACAGAACAGAGCAGGTTCTACACAGAATGAATCTGGGAGACCAGGGGATTCCTGGCTCTACCAAAAATATTTACAACACCTGAGGAGGACAATATGGTTCTTTTTTTCCCCCTTAGTTTTGTAATAAAATAGAAATATAAATGAAATATAGATTAAATGGTAAAAATACTGATCTCTTTTGCAAAGAGATCACTGATGATAATAGATAAGTTATTCTCAAAAAGTAGCATGGCCAGAAAAATTTCTTGCACCCTTAACCATATAAGCTCCGAAGTTGACTGCAAAGTGGATATATGTTGAAGGATGTGGGAATAGCTCCCTGGCATGTTCTGTCGCAGGGATGCACAGAGTGGGAACTTCTGCCCTCGCCAGAGTCATCAAATTCAACAGGATCAGAAATTCAGCTCTAACCTTTACAGTGCAGCTCAATACAGTTTAAAGTTCTTTTAGGGAAAAAAAAAAAAAATCGAACGTCTAATCTTAAATACCCTTTGAAATTTGAAGCGTCTCCTGAGCTGTTGCTTCTGAGCAAGAAAACTACTGTAGCATTAACACAGAAAGACAGACGGAAAAGGAAGGAGGAGAGAGAAGAAAAACAGCAGTTTGCAGACCCAGCTCCATCCCAGCTGGGAGAAACTTCTACTGACATGGCTGAAGGATGGGACAATGCAATGAAAAACGAGCTCAAGATGTGGAAAGTAGCTCAAATTGTAGTCTAAAAAACCATAGCTCATTCTTATGAAAATGTTCAAATGCGAGCTGAGAGATGGGGTGAGCAGTTCCCATCTCCAGAGGCCACCTCGAGTGGAGTTGGTGCTCAGTGCTGCATGAAGACAACACAAGCTGCTTTTACAGGGACGTCTCTCAAACTTTTTTTTAACTGTAACTAGCAAAATAATGAGTTACTAATTCTGATTTTAGAGGCTGAGGAGAAAAATTTAAGACATTTCCATCAGGATGTATCCCCTTAATTGAATAACTTCCTAGACTCTCTAGTTAAAGTTTAAATAACTGTTAATGACTCTGCAGCAATCAGAAATGTTTTGCCAAGGGGAAATCAACACTATACTAAGATAGTGCAGTATTATTGCTGAACGCTAAAGGCAGCTTTTAAAGATCATGTGTTTACAAACTAAAGAAATTAGATACATTTGATCATTCTGAAAATCACACTGACACCTTTAATGCCATTTTTCTTCCATTTGTGTAGGAACATACATACCAATGGGTAAGGTGAGCTTTGATTTTACTGATTTTATACAAAATACTGGTGTCCCCTCTGAAATAAACTCTTGTTACAAATAACCTTTTTACAATATCATGCATATTATCTGCTGCAATCCCAGGGGGTTTTAGATACACATGTATACACACATACTTTCAGGGTACAGAGGTGATACATTTTGATTAGTCATAATGGAGAACTTTATATTTTTCAGCAATGTAAATAATTCACTTTCTTGCTGTGTCTTTCCACTTCCTCCCAAACTGCAGTGTTCTGTACAGAAATGACACCATCTCTTACAAACTACTTCCTCATCTCATTTATCCCATCGGGGTGCAGTTGTACCCACCTATCTTCCTGAAATTCCCTCCAAAATCCTGTATGTTGGGTCCAGAAAAATAAGGAATTTGGGCACAATTCTGTGCCACTGGTTCCCTGACATTTTTATCAGGAGCATCGACCAGCCACACATTAGACTTTAAATCAGTGAAATATCCATTTACAGCGATTAGAGCAGTATCATACACTGCACTTGGCTAGCAAGACAAGAAATTGAAAACAAATTACCTAAAACAGCACATCCAAGCCTAAACTGGCTTTTAGAGAAGGTCTCAGATTGCTGGATATGCTTCCATCCAGAAACATTCACAACTACATATTTTTTTACTTAATTTAGAACCATAACCTTTACGATCTGCAAGGCACAAATATCCATCAAATTCAGTGTGTATTTTGAGTGTGAGGGATGGAGGTTTCATTAGCAGTTCAGGTGAAAATCATTTTTAATTGATATTCAATTTGATGGCACTGGATTTTAATGCTGATGGCAAAACCTAAAGCACAGGTCTCATCCAAAAGCCTTTGGAATCAATGTGATTCTTAACACTAACTTCAGTGAAGCCAGGATTTCTGCCTAAATGTTTTTTAACTAAAATGCATAGGTTTTTTCTAGATCATTCTGATTACCTCTAGGATTCTGCCAGACTGAGCTATGAGACTTTGCCTGCCTCCCAGGACAGGCTTGGTGAATCCCAAAAGCTTACACTTTGCATATAATAATTCTATCCAATAAAAAAATAGCATGAAGCGACTTCCAAAATCCAAAGGTCAAAAATTCAGCTAACATATATTAATCTTTATTATGTAACAGTGATATAATAAATAAGTTTATGAATTCACATGACCTGTACAAAAAGCCGAAAAGATATTGCACCAAGTTAGGTACCGGCTATTTGGATTTAATATTTGTTAAACATATGATCTAAAATTATATACAGTTGTGGAGTTAAGGCAAAACCAGATAATACCTTTAACACAACAGAAGGTTTGAAAAATAGACATAATTACAAACACGGGGATCTCATCTCCAGCTAATAAAGTGGTTGTGTCTAAGGAAGGAATCCCTTAGGTTTTTAATAAAGCAGTTATTATCAATCATATTAATTAAAATTGAAGAATAAGCGTGAGATTTCCTGCAGGGCAAAGTTTTGCAAAGTTGTGCCTGAATGATCACCTTTACCCCTGGTAAGAATATTTTTCTTAATGGTTATAATCTGCTCTCCCTTTTAGAAAGCAGCACGTGGCAAAGAGGAACACCTGACATTTCCAACTAAAATACAACCATAACCTCTCAGCTTTACGTAAGCTCGACGTGATTGTGACCGGTGACAGAGCATAAATATATGGGTGAACCATCCAACACACTACACGCAGAGGAGAATTAAAGTCAACCACTTATCAATAATAATTACCTTTCTCAAGACAATGGAATAGATCATGTGAGTTAAGTCCCAGTGACAAAAACATGTATGACCAATATATCAATATACAGTTCTTTGGCAGCAACACACTAACTCTTGATTGAAGTCTGAACTCAAACTCTCCTAAATTATAGACAGTCTTTTCATAATCAAAGAAAATCCACTTCTCTCATGAATCCAGTAAGTCCAGTAAATGAAATCTGAGTAAATCTTGCAGGCAGCTTTAGACTGTAACATTAAGCATAGATATTTATTGTCTGCTTTAGTCTCAATCCAAATATATTGTATTTAAACACACAAAATTCTGAGAAACTTCTGAGTAGTTCAGATGGGGCCAAAATCCATAAAGAGAATCCATATTCACCCATGAAAAACCAATAAAGAAACATCAATCCCAAGATGACAAAATGATCTTCATGTAAAAGAGGCAATGATGAGTCCACACCTGGATGAATGTCACAGGAAAATTGACTTTACAGGGGAAAGACCAGAAAGCCAGAAAACGTAGAATACTGCCATCCACCGACCAGATTACCTTTCTCCAACTTCAGGTAAACCTTATCCTCCTTGTCTAGATAGAGCAGGACTCCATTAGTAGCAGCTTCACGTGTGACGTCCTTGTCCCCGGCAAAAGCAGAAATGACTGGCTTTCCATTTAGCATCAAATTAACCTACAAGAGAAAAACCGCTGAAACGCTCTAATTAACAGAAAAACATCAAGAACTATCACTGAATATTAACTATAGTGTAACAGGTCTGCTAAGTTCCCAGTCTTCACTGCTTTTGTGGTGGTGGTGGTGGTGTTTTAAACTAATAATTGCATTTATTTGGGCCGTAGAAGCACATTTGTGTTGCGTGGCTGCAGCTGAGTGCGGTGGGTGGGACATTGTCCCCTGCGCGCCGTGGTCTGGGCTCCATGGGTGTGAAAGGCAATGCCACGTTGCTTTCATTGGTGGCTCAGGGACATTAATTATAACTCTCCCGCAATACAGAACCATGAGCTTGTTTCACTGTGCCCCCCCTCACGGGTTATTCAGACGTGCACTAGCAAAAAAGAAATTTTCAAGAAACTCTGGGACGGCAGCTTCGTTTTAAAGTCTAGAAGAGACCTTCAGCTTTATGAACAACTGCGCTGTGTTTTGGTACAGAATCCATCTTTCTATAAAACACTTCTGAAAGTCAGCACAGCCTCTTTTCTGAAAGCAACATCACACGGACACTCTGTAAATAAAGATGGGCAGGGGCTAGGGAAACGGAGAGAGCCAGGCATTTCTCATTTCCCCGATGGCAAACTATTAGCTTTCTTCTGCTTTTTCTTTTTAAGCGGCTATAATGCAGTCACAGAGGGGTGAATTATGAAATGCTTATTCATATCAACTATGCTGGCCTTGCATATGCTCCCATTAATTTTAATGGGAGTCGCCATGGAATAAATTAGTGCTCAGCATAAGTCAGGGCAGCAGGATCTGGCCCTGATTTGGGATTCGCCTATTTGGGAAATCCACTTAATCAGATGTCCCCCGGGAACCAATTTCAGTTTCATGATATTTAATGGCACTAACAGATGTTCCTGGGGCATAGTAATATCACTTCTGTAGGAAGCCTCCAGGTGATTTAGTGGTGTTTAAGTCCTCACGTGGCTGAGGCTCAAGCTGGTTTGCTCCACTGCAATGGTTTCAGTCCTCCCCCCTAGTTATCACACGTGCGAAAAAAAGGGCATCAAGAGTTTACTTATTGCTTGGTTTTGGTTTATCTCACTCCTTCTGTACTATCTCTAGGTCAGGTTTCCCGGCAGATCATCTTACAGCTATTTTAATCACACAGGTTTGCACCACACGGTCTCATGTTAACTATGCCCAAATGGAGCCAACACAACTTGTCCATCACTTTATAAACTCTTGATCTATGGAAGATTTCGGGCCACGTCACAGGCTGTAACACCCCATTACGAGCCTCAGTCTCCCAGGTCTGAGTCCCGGTATGTGAAACACCAAAGTCTGCTCTGCACTTCCAGAATCCAAGCCTTGAGATCTTTCTTGGCAATATGTATTTTATATCCAATGAAGCTGGCTGACATAGAGGCATTCTAGGCCATTTCAACCTTCAGTATTTAAGAGAGTGAACGGAACAAAGTCTGAGCACATTAAATAGTTTATAAGCTCATTATAGAGATTTTCATGAGGTCGATATTTCATTTAAGACTTTTGTCATTGACCTGAATGGAACCATGATTTCCTGTTGTAATCTGAAGTCATATCACCAGGGATGTGAATGGGTTTGCTGAGGCTTTCTCTGCCATCTCTGCCATTTACACTTCTCTCAGGAGCTTTACCAGCAACCCAGAGCCACAAAGCCACAGCTGATCACTCCTCCTGCAGAAAACAGCTGCATCTCAGCCTTGCATGCTGAAAACCATGTCCAGAAGCAAAACGTATCAGGGGAAAAGCATCAGATACTTCTATGAATGTGGTGGTCTCATGGGTGGAAACAAGGGAAGCCACAGATGTTACTCCAGATCTAGAAAGCCAGGATGTGTCACAGAAACTGCACGACCTGGCATGAAGATTCAGGAATGTACTTTAAGGAATTTACTGTTGGCTCAGCGAGGGGATATTCAGGAACTTAAAGGCTTTTGCTCTATGCTAGTACATACTTGTGTTTAATGAGGTAATTCAGCTGCTAGTAAGCTACAGAAGAAAGTACGGAATCACTCCTTTTTCTTTTTCTTTCTTTTTTTTTTAATATATGACATAGCTTTTACATATTATCTAGTGAAAAAAAAAAAGTATAAACTGCTATAAAGATTCCCTAGAAGACATCCCTGTAGAGGTATAACCTGTTGGTGTAGTACAGAACAAGTAGACCACCCTAATTAACCTTGGTCCACAGCAGAGGGGTGTCAC